>JAOEHV020465130.1:0-10128 GCA_025447995.2 Isaurus tuberculatus | reverse complement strand
CCGCCCGCGCGCGTCCTCTGGGGGGGGTCTGGGGGCAAATTTTTGAAAATTTGAGTCTCTAAAATGGCCATTTCCAGCATCTTGAGACAAATTTCGTACTCATTTAAGAATAATTTCTTGCTCGTAAACTTTGTTCAAATAAAGAGTTAGAATACGTGGTATTTTTGTAAAAAAAAAAAATCCCAAAGGAGGGGGGGGGGGGCCCAGGCCCCCTAGCTACCCCCCTTGGATCCGCTACGGAAGGTTTCAACAGATAGTGTGCTGTTGTTTTTTATATTATAGTGAGCCAAAGTTTGTAAATCTTTTGACCATCGCCGTAAATAATGTAAGAATTGACGTCTTGAGCGTTAATACTTGGTGAGAAAAGCTGTAGTTTAGACAATCTCAAGATTTAGTTTTTGTTATCATAACCTTAAGTATCGGGAGGAGTATCGAACAAGACTTAATTTTTAACACAGTTCATTAGTTTTTTAGAAAGAAATCTGTTCAACGAGTACACTATCCCTTGGGCCGCCTTGCACTACACTCCGAAGCCGAGAGAAGAAAAGTAGGACCGAGAGAAACTTTGAAACGAACAACAGGAAAGAGAAAAAGGCGCTTTCAGCCACCTTTGTAACGATAGCAAAGAAAGCAGAAGACATAAATAATTGGCAATTTCTGGGTGTGCCCTTTTTTTGACCAAGTGCACGAGTTAGTGAGTGAATTTGGCGGAGTGATCCCACTTATCTCTAAACTTTAGCGATTTAAAATGAACAGATTAAATAGCGCTATATTTGAGTGTCTCAACACTGCCTATACCTATCCTTTGAGAGAAGACTGATGCCAGACAAGACAGCTAAACAAATTTAATTTTTGTAGTAAGGTCACTTACCCATTTTCTCTTTCTTCGTTTCCGCCCCCAAAATCCTTCTGAATCGTTGATAAGCATGAAAATGATAAGAAAAGACAGAGCTGTTAGCTTCTTCATTTTGCTAAAGACAAAACACTCTGACATAAGTAGCTAGCTCAGTTAGCTAATGTGTTTTAGTATCTGTAATACCAGCCACTTATATGGGCGCTAATGCCACACACAGATATTGCATGAAATCAACGGAACCAAATATCAATATACGGCTGATTATGTCTGTACAAAAAAAGCTTCATTAGTTATATAAGTAGTTGATTCTCTAACAAGTAAATGAAAACTAATGAATTTCTTTCCTAATTCCGATACAAAGAGATACAAATGAGCGCGAGCTTGCAAAAAGAAGATGTTACAATCGTTTTACTATTTGTTTGATCACAGCGTTACTTTCTGTTAATAATGTTTTAGAAAACTTGTTATCACATATCTGCTCTATGGATATTATTATCTTATCAATGTTTCAAGAGGCACTCTTGGGTCACTGAATGTTAAGAGAGGTGGTAGTTTTCAATAACTTAGCGTAGGCGCCTCATATAATACGCACTCGTATTCTCATACAGGCAGGCTATACAAATATTAAGTATGATCATTTATTATTGTGGAGGCGAGGGGAGGGGCGGAGGAAGAGGAAAATCAAGGCGGTCTCAAAACCAAATGGTTGAAACAACGGGAAGCCAGCCAGAGTTTTTGATTATGCGAGAGGGAGAGGGAGAGGCTTTAAAATTGTTTTTTTAAAAGAGAAAAAAATTTACAGAAGTGCACGTGGTTTATGTAAAATGAGGCGTTGATCCGTTGTTGGACTCGTGAACTTGCTCAGCAGAGATAACTGGAAAGTACCATATTTTTATTCTCTAAGGCTCTATATGCGTATTAATTTTGAGACACTTGACCGATATAGTAAATAGCCCTTGCTTTCATCCTGTACTAACAAAAAGCCATTAAAAAGGTCTTATTCATAAAACCACCTTTTGGGCGGCACTCTTATCTTATGTTGATGTGTTTCCTTTTCTAGAAGGTTTTTGTCTGATCACTCTGATGTCTGCTAACACGTAAACTGAAATCCCGTTTTTTTTTAAATTAAAACCTGTTTATGTATCGGAACGATTCTTAGCTATTTTTTTCTTTAAAACTACAATCTGTAATCATATAAAATAAAGTCAGAATATCGTAAAATCATGAAGATAGTATTATGTTATCATGCGCTACTTATATACATTATACTAAATCAATACTTTTTCATTACGATGGTACCAAGCTGACTTTCAAATCACACACGTCAATCATACTTGTGCTATTATTTTGTAAATACCAACTGTCTCTGACCAGACAAAAGGAATAGTTTTTGAAAACAACTGAACTGTGTCTTGTGAATTTCAGCTTTTTTCTAAAATATAAAATCTTTATCATGCGTGAATATTTTTGTAACAATTACCTATCAAGAAGTGGGTAGAGAAAAGAAAGTGACAGCGCTGATTACAAACAGTCCAAACTTTAGGGCCGTAGCCAGACTTCAGAACAAGACGAGGCACGTTTTGAGCGTCGAAGGCGTGAGCCGCTAGGCGGGGGGAGGGGGGTTCTGGGGGCATGTCCCCCAAAAATGTTTGAAATCTAGAGGCTCAGAAATGCTCTTTTAAGCATTTTCCGTGGCATTTTTTTTTCAGAAAAGTCAATCTTGCGAGCTCCATGAAAACTTTTGAAATGCCTCTATAACCGGCCAACTAAATGCAAACGTCTCTTTTAAGAGGTATCACAAACGAGAAAGGCTTGATCAACAAATTTTTTAGAATATATTCTTTTAAATATTGTTTTCGCTGAAACGCTCAATATTATAGTGTTTGCAATAAATCGATTGCCAGCAAACGACCTTTTGTTCTTTTACGACAGTTATATAAGAAAGCTCCCACACCGGCTTCTAGCATCGCGGACAAGACATGGGAATAATTGTGACCTTTGATGTCACACGGCTTCTCTCGGTTATACCTTTAATCATTTAAAAAAAAAAAACCGCTACTCACAGTTCACATGAAACGAATTAACCTCATTAAAATGATTTTCTTCTCAGATCATCCATCTTATATTAGCTGGTTATATCTTAACCAATCCGATTTTTTCTAGGGATTATTTTCTCAAAAAAAAAAAAAAAAAAAATCAAGACGAGGCAATTGCGTCGTCTTGCCTCATACTAGCTACAGCCTGAACTTTCGTGCTATTTTAGTACCACCAAATTCAATGACTGTTTGGGAGCTGTATCTTGTGAATTGTTGTCTCTTACTTATTTCTTCTCAATTAAGTATTACTTACATTTTGATTTTGAAGGCCTTGTAATCAAAACAGTCAACTAGTAAAGATAGCATGAGCCATTTTTTCCCAACAACACTCCCTAATTCATGTAATTTTAAGAACTCTTTGGTTGCAGTAGTGAAAATGTGCAGTTATGCCATACAATTCTTTTGAGTTTTGTACCTGCATGTTGTAATTGTTCAATGTTGTGAGAAACTTGAAGAAAGCAATGGCATAGAAGCATTTTCGAAAGTATGTTCAGCAGATTGCTTTTGTCTTATAGGTATTGCCGCGATAGAATTCAGACTAAAAATCCCACACATAACTACCAACAAAATGAAACTTTACTAACTAAAGCCAAGCTAAACACGTCAAAGACTCACTTTCTAAAATTGCTTCCGTTCTTTTATTTAATAATGTAACCAACAAAATATTCCTTCAACAATGGGTTTGTTATTAGTTTGCAATGATGAAAGCAGTTAATTGCATTAAAAATATCTTTATTTTTCACAAGATTATTACTGAGGTTCTACTATCTAGACGTTAATGCGATCAACGTTGCTGTTAAAATTGCTAATATTGTTTTACTATGTTGGTTTAAATTTAATTATTTCCGTTTCATAGAAAAGCTTTTCACTTTGTGTGGTTTCAGCGATATTCCTGATCAATCTGATAGTCTACAGCGATTAATAAACCTTTGATACCAATAATGGCCCAGCCGACATTTCAACCCTTTTCCACATCCACATTTCTCCACATGTTCCTCACCCAAAACACTTCCACACATGTCACCACATTCTCCTTTTTTGTAGCACGAGTAACCTCCCGCAATACTTATGGTACTATTGGCACTGAGACTGGTAGTGTTGAGGTCGCGTCGTTTCCGTTCATGATGGTCAAGGGCGCAGCATGCGTGAGGACATCCACATGGATTGAGTTTTGCTGGTTCGCATGACATTCCGATTCGGCACTTGGAGTAATCGGGATGGGTCCAACCACGACATTTCTTTATTAAGAATAAATTCAGAGAAAACAAGTTAGTTAGGCTTAAACAAGAAAAATTGGACTTCAAAGCACAAAACTTTAGTAGTAACTAAGAACCGCAGAGATCTTTGGATCACATGCAATCCCCATTTTCCACTTGAAATAATCGGGCTGGATCCATTTGCTACATTCCTTCAAGAATAATTCAGAGAGAAAACACATATCGCAACCACCGTTATGTCGCGTGGAGTCTAAATTCTTCGTTTGGAATAGAAAAGTCTGTTGCAGAAACTGCTTTCGTCTTGAATTCTCCAGAAAGAAGAAAAAGGAGTTGAATTTGAAGTTATAGGTTCTCGGATAAGGACGTTAAACCGTAGGTCCAGTCTCTTTGCACTCTATTGGGGGACTTAAGAGAACCCCGAAACATGTCGAAAAGAGCAGGGTGGTGCATGATTATGGTGTTACGGTCTGTATATTTCACTACGAACATTTCTAAATGTTTGAATTGTATTTGAGCCGCTGTATAGAGGACAATCTAAACCCTCTAAACTCTAAATTCAGTGGTAGTGTAAGCCTGAATAAAAGTTGAATGAAAGTTTGTATTCTCAAAAGGATCCAAAGTGAAACTATATATAACTAAGGACAAATTAAACAAAAAGCAAACATTTTAATCATTTCCTTCACTCGACTTACATTATTCCAACTCCAAAATTGCTGTGATACATCAACCAACATTAAAACCACGACAAAACTTGTTAGGACGGCAGAAAAACCCATTTTTGCTTGTCTTTGGCCCAGATCGGAACACACAAATCTTGTGATCGAACACGTATTACTCTTTAGTGTTGAGACTTAAACGAGACAGCGATCCACTTGCATGTTAAACAGCAAAGGCACAGTTTTTGCATTTTTATATCAGCTTCACAATGTTTTTTAGTTGTCTCTGATTCGGTCAAATTAGAGATAGCGCCACATTTATGGTTTGTTTAAGTATCAGGAAGGAACTCAATATTATAGCTTTTGTTTCAGAACTTTTTGTCTTTGTTAGAGGCGGAAAATCATGATGTTGGGGTTGGAGCTTTGTAACGAAACCAACACACCATTAAGCTAGAATTTCACCAACCGTGCAATTTTCCTGTTTTTCATTGAAAAACTTAATTTAAGAGCCTTGTGAATGTATAAACACGGAATTTTAAAATATGTGAAAGTAGCTGTAAGATGCGATTTGACGATCACTGTATGTCTTAACTTATTTTTTGAAGGACTATAAAACTTAACTGGAAAAGTATTTTGCAGTAAATTTTATTTGCGTGTCTGAATATGATTATCTAATAAACGGCTTGGTTCTAGACGAACAATGGCGTCGTGTAATCTAGGACTTCTTGATTGTGTTTTTACGGCTAATAAATATCCTTGATTGATAACTAAATAAGAACTTGTGTTTCTTATAGGACATGAAAAAGTTTGATCGAGTTTTTTCTAAAATCTATATATTTTTGCTTTTTTTTTTTTGGAAAAATGTTACATATCTCAGTGTTGCCCCCCCCCCCGTCAGTACGGTGTAGTAGAGAATAAAACATCCGGCACTAATACGAGGGTCTGAATGGGGGGGGGGTCCAAATGTCGGTTGTCGGTTAAAATTTTATTACTTTGTCAGCTGTCGGTTAAAATTTTTGACCTTTGTCGGTTGTTGGTAACTTTCAGTTAATAATTAAAAATGCAAGTTAATTATTCACATATATTATGTAATTTGCGCAGTTTTTAAGACTTTAACCTCTGTAACTCCAGAATTCAAAAATCTTAACACTAAAGCATTTAATAAAAAGTTCAAACAATTTTTATTACTCAATCAATACAGCTCTTAGCACGACTCACCATTTTCAACCTGTTAGTCTTCTTCTTCTAAGTTTTGTGTATTATATTTATATTTTCATTTCATTTTTTTTCTTTTTTCTCTTAATTGTGAGTGTACACGTTTAGGTTTGTAAATTAAGGAAAGCTATACAAAATACAACTTAACATGCCTAGTGTCTAACTAGAAAACCTTAGGGTTAATTTAGACACTGGGCATTCCACACCTAGAAATCTATATTTGTAACAAATGTTATTTATAGCGAAATGTTAAATGTTAAACATATAGAAAAACCGTTGCAACATATACTGTAATGTAATGCAAATAAAGGATATTGTATTGTAACATGTGTAATAATTCATTACTTGATTCCACTTAAATCTAATGTCAGTCACGTCTGTGAAATAGAGCCCACCAAAGGATCTGAACATTTCCTGAGCAAGAAATATGTTCAAAATGCTGTTCTTTCTATACAAACATCCCTATAACGTCTGACCATGCCGGTTATTGGTTAGAATTTATTTGTCGCTAGTCGGTAGTTTTTGCCTCGTTTTGTCGGTAGTCATTGATATTTTTCGTTCTTTGTCGCTAGTCGGTTAACCCCATTCACACCCTCTAATACTAAAAATTTTATCCACGCTCAAAAACTGTAACTTAATCCTAACTCAAACATTAATAGACTCAAAAACATTGGACGCATGCCGGTACTGCGCTATTAACAAGAGTAACTGCAAGTTAGGAATACGTTCGTTGGGCGTCAACACGCTTTTTGTGTGCGATATGTATTACTGACAGAGGAGAAATTAGTTAGCAAAGGAAGATTTTGTATTTCTTGATTTTTATTCAGTAAGAAAAACTTGTAAAAAGTTTTGCTATTTTGTGCCTCTTTAATAATGATCAAGTTCAGAGCGTAAACAGTGTGATTCAATTTTATTGCACATACTATTTAAACGGACTTAAAACATATACTGAATAGAAATACTGGCCAAGGAGTTGATAACTTTATGACAATTATGAAAACCCCACCAGGTAACCCTGGGGGAAACGTGCGTCTTTTGTATGGTGTCACATATTTTATAATCTTTAAAATATTTTTTAGACAAATGTAACTGTTACAGAGTTTTTACGAAATCACCAGTTAAGTTTGAAACTCGTATTCTTTCACATGATACACTCAATATATAATATTTTTTATAAGAATCACAAAATTTTGTGTGAGCGTCGTGTTTCTTAGCTTTACCAGTGATTTCAGCCTCAAATAATTCTTACGGCGATTCTTAAAATATTTTCAAATTTCGGTTTAAACACTCTTATAAAACGATTCAAATATTTACCGATACGAATTATAAAAATACAGTGATAGGATACAGCAGAACAACAGCAAGTTCCAGAAATTCGATTTTTTATTTGCATTGAAAAAAATATAACGCAGCAATGTGTACACTTTTTTTATTATTAAGAACCAGTAAAATTTTGCCCAGGCTCAATGTTCTTATTTTTTTCACCAATTTGAGGCTCAAAATGTTCCTATTTTGTTCTTATTTTTCGGGCGTAAATTTTTGTGTATTTTACAGCAGATCAGTGACATGACATGTAGTTCCTACAGTTGGAGTATACTTGTATTAAAATAATAAGTAACGGAATTGATTTAATGTGTGATGCTCTTTGTGACGACTACTTGCCACGCTCATTTTGCTATTTTTTCTTTTTTTAAATTTTTATTTCAGCCTCAAATTGTTCTTAATTTGTTCTTATTTTTCGGGCGATTTGAGCCTCACTGTTCTTATTAAGTTTGTTCTTAATAAAAAAAAGAAGTGTATATACATTTCCATAATCCTTCACAAAACAATAACCGTCAATCATATCAGTGTCTTCCTCTCCAATATAGTCGTCTTTGCCCTCAGCTCTGAAATATTTTAGAATTGTTGAAAAATAAAACTGAGCCTGAGCTGATTTGTACACAGTTCTTAATTTTCAGGGGATTGTGAGCCTTATGATTCTTGTAAACCGGAGACTTATAAAAAATATTGAGTGTACCTTTCAAGGTTTAACCAATCACAAAGCAAATTGGTGACATTCACTATAGACATCGTCGTCAAGCAAAACCGGAACTAAGATGTGAATGGAAACGAGGCAAAAGCCAGAAAATTCCTGAAGAGGGATATCTATATAGCTTGCTGCCAAATCGACTCAATTAGTATGCGTTCATCTTCGTCAAAAACAACAAAAAACGCCCCATAAAAATTTGGAAAGTAACCAAAGAAACAATTAGCTTCCGTCAGACTTAACCGAGCAAATTCCGGCGGTTTTTAATTTCTCACCTGTTGGTCTTGGAACCCCCCAAAACACTTAAGCTATATATAGGAAAGAGTAAAACTTAGTCTAATGTGCTATAAGAATCGACTTTTCTTGAATGCCTTTTTAGTTGGGAATGGACTAAAGTTTTGTCGAAGGTGTTGTTTATTAGTTCTAATTTGCGTGGGCTTTTCAAGTACTTCACTGCATATGCGCATGATCAAGATCAGGGCGTTAACAGTGTGATTCAATTTTATTGCATGTACTATTTGGACGGACTTAAAACATCTACTGAATAGAAATATTGGCCAAGGAGTTGAGAACTTTTATGACCATTATGAAAACCCACCAGGTAGCCCTGGGGAAAAAATGCGGCTTTTGTGTCTCATCGATCAAGGATTGGCGACGTTAACTGTTACAGCAGTTTGATGTGGTCTTCTTGGGTAAGATATTTTGCACTCAATTGGGACGCAAAGCAAATTGCACAACGTCAAAATCAACAACAACAAGAAAAGAATAGCGCACACGATAATTTAAGTTTCCAAGGTTAAACCGTGGCCAACATCACGTCTTGTCCTGTTCTGTCCTGTATAATCCTCCAAATCTTGTTACCATGGAGTTGCAATGCTAGGCTGTTGTTCAATCAATGTGATAAAATGGGATGCTGCTTCGGTGTTTCTATAGAAACATTTTGATAAATTTCTAAGTTGTACACCGTAGAAGAATTGAAAGATGTTGACGTTTCGGATTGTTTAGCTTCACTCTAACGAAGGACTACAGTCCGAAACGTCTGCATCTTTCATTCTTCTACGGTTTACAACTTAAAGGTTTATCAAGCTGTCGTTCAATCAGTGCAGCGAATTCAGCTTTCATTTGGGGTTTTTGCTATATATTTAACCATGGGTCTTGTATAGCATCGTCTCTTTGGAACAGCGAACAAGATATTCTTTGTCATCATGATTGTATTTGCACAACGACAAACATGTCCAATATATTTTAGATATTGGCTTCGAATTACATATTTCAAGTTTTTACGTCAAACAACAAAGTCTTTCATAGCATCTTGATGGCTGCCCGTTTTAGTAGATGCCGACCTGAAAAAGAAACAAATTTTGTTATTTTACTTTCCACATACTATGACAAGTAAATCTTAAAACATTTTACAATGTTTTTCTACCTCGTCTACTTTAAACGGTATTAAAACATGTTCTTTAACATATTATAAAGTACCTGCCTCGAATTGTTATGCTATCTGCGGTGTAGCTCTACCATATAAATTGTAATCCGTTACTGTCTTAATTCCTAAATAACAAAAAAAAAATTAAGTCAGAAAAAGTATCGTTGAATGCTTATTCTTTTGAACCAGCTGATGAAACATCGCATTTTGTTTGTATTGAAAAGTAGAAATTATTGGTGTTATTCATTCTAACTTTTAAACCAGCTTTTGAAACCCTAAAAAGTGACCATTCATTTTGCTTGTCTTGAAGAGTAGAAATGAATGGTGTTATACATTCTAACTTTTGAACCAGTTTTTGAAACCCTGTAAAGTGATCATTTAAATTGTTTATCTTGAAGAGTAGAAATGGTTTTTACTTATTCTACTTTTTGAACCAGTTAAAGAAACACTATAGATTGACCATTTGTTTCGTTTGTCTTGAAAAATACAAATAGCTAAATAAGCTAAATCCTTTTACAAGCCTAGTGGCCCATTGGAGCCGGCGCTTATCTCTGGTTTATGTAGTGTTAAGCGGATGAGAGTCTTTGACTCCCCCTGGACGGGACACTAATCCATCGCAGGTTAGCTCCCAGCCGA
>JAOEHV020465129.1:0-23000 GCA_025447995.2 Isaurus tuberculatus | reverse complement strand
CTATTGTATATTTATGCAAATACCGCCTTTCATTGAACGTCGTTCCCAAAAATAAATCAGTCGCCTGAAGATTGCAGTAGTGCTGCATGAAACAGTTCTGTAGCGACCGGAAGTGGCAGGACAGATCGCATTAATTTATATATTTATTTATACTAGAATAATCATAGAAATTTCGGCCTCATAAATTTCCAAAAAAAAACAATTAGGCCAATGGCTTTATTTTATATTGACGCGTACTACATTGATTTCGTTCAAACGGTGTTGCTGTTTAAAAACTGTTTCAATAGTCGACTATCAGATAAGAATCAAGAAAATGTTTTAACATTTTTGGTTATTTCAGATTGCGACAATCCTTCAGAAACAAAGTTGATGGCAAATTTATTTCGTCAAGAAAATGAATACAAAAACAACGTTAAAATTATAGAGCGAAAAAGCTTGGCAGGAAATCATTTTACTGCATGATGATCGGAAAAAAATGTGTTAAAACACATGTGTCTTAACACATTCACCACCATCAAGCATATTACACCCAAATGATATTGACTTAGAGGGTTTCAGTGAGTTTAACCGTCAATTCCTTGTCTTTTAGTCCATTCTTACATAATAGTTTTAACAAATATTTCACCGATTTTTTTTAAATCCCATCTTGAATGCGGGTTTACTATTTGAGATCTTTCCAAGATCTTGTAACGGTTGATTAAGAATAATAATAAGAAAAGCAAAAATAATAGTAATAGTTTTGATAGCAGGATACTGATGAGATTTGAAAAGCAAAGTGTTAGTACATGCAGTAAATAAACCAAGAACTTGGAGTAATTAAGAAACCACCCCTTAATACTGCATCAAAAGATTAAATATAACATCCAACTACTAAAACAATAACAGAAGTAACGAAGTAACTACTGACTGCTACTGCTACAACCACCACTTATTATCATATATATTATATGATAGCTTATAAATCCCGAGAAACAAAAGATGTGTTATTTCAAAAAAAAGAAATAATCAAAACTCTTTTGTCGAGCTTACACCAAAAAGGGATCTATTAGGTATACGTCAGGCGAAAACACCCTTTACCAGTGTTTATTGCCAAGGTTAACCTAAACTCTATTAGGTCCTTATGTTTATAGTTTTAGGAAATGCCTTTTAAACGTTCCCGAGGTTTGTGTTTTCTTGTAGGAAAGTATCTTTGAAGAAAACGTACTAAACAGCACGGCCCGATCGCAGATCCAGGAACACTAAAGATGCTGTAATATTAGTTAAAATATAAAAAAACCCTGCATGACCCTTTTAAAAATATTGAGATTGTAATCCCAGGAATTCAGCCGCGAGTGCGGTCACCATACATGCAAACGATTTTAGGCAAAAGACAAATTTTGTCACGTCCAGGAAGAGCTGTTCTGAGATCAACAAAGCCTTGTGACAAAGTTTTTAAAAAAGAGAATATCTGGTCACGATAGCTTATTGGTTATAGGCTGCTGACCAGGGTAAAATCAGGCATACCGATCGATAGCATTGCGTCAATAAAAAACGATAAATTATTGGTAATATTCTTACTAGATTGTCCGGCCTCTATCACAAAACAAACGAATCGGAACTTGTGTCTATTAGCGATGTTGTTCTTAAACTTTTAAACGTTTCGTACCTAGCCATATACTTGAGATTAGCATGGTGTGTTAAGCTCCTGTTGCCAAAGTGATAAATAGCTGGTGCGAAACAGCACGAGACCTTAATGCAAATATTTCGAAAACGAAAAATTTCATCGAATCTGCCAAAGTTTACCATGTTGTTCAACTTTAATTTATTTGGTCCTTGGGTTAAACGTTTTAGGATTTTTTTTTAAGTTACTGGTTGTTGCGGTTTTATTGGATAATTTCTTTTAGCAAAACATGAAAACACTCTAATACAGGTGATTATTGCCAAAGTTAACTCTCTTCTTAAGGTTTGTTTTGCCCTCGAGTTTAGTGCTTACATACATACATAATCGTTATCAATTTGTCAAGTCGTTCTAGCGCCTGAATGACGCTAATTGGGGACACAAATTAACCATACAATAAATAACATAAATAAGTAATACAATAAGATATTATATACAAAAATTCCTGAAATATATAAACTACTAAAAATAGTATTTTAGGAAATGTTTTTTTAAAGGTTTCGAGGTTAGCATGGTTTTACAGGGAGTGTCTAGAAAACGTGCTTGCTAAACTTAGATTTTGGAATAACACGTTTACATTTAAGATAAATTTCGTATGACTGATGAAAGAAACATCAATAATTGTTAGCTTTGGGGAATTTAGTTAGATGTGCAAGTTTAAATTTTCAATAAAATGAATATCTAGAGAGTTAAGTTCATTTGTTTTGTATACATCAATTCAAACGTAAGATTCACCGAGAAAGTAGATTAAGTAACTTCCTTTGATTTTAAAGTCAACAGTACCATTCGAGTTGCGGCCGACCCACTCAAAATTCAATCACGATTTTATTTTATCAATCAATTACCACACCGCATATAGTAATATAAAAAATACAACAAAGGAAATTGGAAAAGACTTTGTTTCCTTTCAAGGTTAACTCTGTTCTTAAACTTAATTAGATCCTCGAGTTTAACGTTTAAAGATATTTTCAGTTTTAAGATCTTGAGGTTAGCGCGGTTTTGTAGGACAGTATCTTTTACTTTTAGCCGAATGATACACATGAAAAAATTTCTCGACCCGATTGGCTAAGAGCAGTGCTGTTTCAAGGAAATTTAGTGTAAAACAAGGAAGTTTAGTGCAAATTTTTTTCTTTTAATTTGAGAATTTTTACAATGTAGCCAAACAATTTATTTTTTTGTTTTTAGACTATCACATCTGCATGGTTTGTAAGTACAAAAAATTATGGTTTGTTGAATAACTTAGTTTGTTGCATGACTCGGACAATTTTTCACTTTCTGTCTAAATTTTTTCATGTATATTATTAATTGGTCATAATATGATTTCGCGTTCAATTTAAATTAATTTGCACTTGTTTGTTTTTCAAAGTGCCTAAATTTCACTCGCCCTACGTCCTACAAAAATTTATAGGGACTCTTTGAAAAACAAACTCGTGCAAATTAATTCCAAATTGAATTCATTATCATATTATTACGTATGCAAAACATACTAAACTGCCAATCAATACATAAAACCATTTGCTAGCCAAGCTAAATTTGAAGCGTTAGTCAAAATAGAGTGCTGTTTTAAAATTTTTAATAAGTAGTGTTTTCTTTTATATATATATAAATTTAGTGTTTTATTATTACAGATGTAATCAGGTATCATTATTAAATGGGTGGATTTTAATTATTTATTTTCGTCTACATTTTTTACTAAGTGTGCGGGTTTACGATAAATGATGCAATAAAGACGAAGTGAAGCCGAATACAGAAGTTTTTTTCTTTTTTCTTTTTTTTCATTTTTCATTTTTTAACTGTATCCTGAAACTCAGAACAGAAAAACTAGACTATTTGTTGATGAACTAGTTAAAAGACAATAGAACAAATTTTCTTTTGCATAAAAAAATAAATAATAATAACAATAATGTTACTGGAGTTGAGCCTGTTTTCTCGTACTAAGTTGGCCTTACATTGCTGTAACCAAAGCAACGCAGAACTTTCAATTAAATGCAAAATCATTTGTATAATTCCAGAACCACCTCCCCACCCTCCTCAATTTTTTAGACAAACATCACTAGTGAAACATATGTACTATCGAAACACCTTTTTAATTGCACTTTTTCCTGTAGTTGGAGTTTACATCGTTGAATCTAATCCTAATTTTGTAATTCAATATATATCTTGTCCGTCCTTCATATGGGTACTCATGATCTTCTTACTTTCCTAAGGGGAGAAATAATAGCAATAACATAATAATATTGTTGACGATGGTAGGTTTTTTTTTCTTCAAGTTACGTAAAACAATATTATAGGGGAAAAAATGAAACCATGAGACTGAATAAAGGCTAGTCTAAGGTGAGAACCAACCGAACTATGGTTTTCGCGAAAGCTTTGTTTCAGGTTATGAGGAGCAAAAATCATTGGGAGTGACTTTTTGCAAAATTAAAATAACTAGCACTTGCATGCAATTCCTAAAAAAAGCTTATTTCCACAAAGCATGTCAAATATTTTAAACTTTATTTTGAATTTTGTCTGAAGAAACTGTTCATTAATGTTGTAGCTTTCATACAACACGATATAATTTATTATGAATAATACATTACACTAATTTCAATGTAATGAGGCAATTTTGAAATTTGAAATAAAATTGTTGAAGAGTTGAATAAATAAGGTAAAAATAAACGAACATTGAAAATCAATGATGCAACGTAACTCTGAAAAAAATATAGCACAGTATGAAGCTTGAACTGACCGATAACTAGGGCGCTGACCGTCAATGGATCATATATTCCCGTCTCACTGTGCAGCTCTTTCAAACAAACTTTGCAGTCTCCATTCTTGATATACTGTGGGGATAAATTTACTTATCAGCTCAAACTGATTTTAATTAAAGCACGTGTTTGCAAATTGATAGCTTCAGCAAATACGTTGACAACTTTTTTTCACTTTTTCCTCCAGAAAAAACGAATACGACGATGCATCTATAAACTCTCGGTAAATGTTCCGTCATCATTTATTTACCATTTTTTTACTTACATCTATCGACCTAAAACAGTAGTTGTAAGAGCCATATTTTACCTCGACTAACAAGAAAATTATTTTACTGTTATTAATATATTTGCTGTTATTTTTATTATTATTATTATTATTTTGTTATTAATTTCTGTCACAGTAGCAAGTAACAAGTTTAATTATATAACCGAAAATAATTTCAAAAAATGCTTCCTCTATTTTGTTTTGAACAATAAAAGCTGATAAAATAGCAGTTGATATAGAACGATATAGTATACCTCTACCCAAGTTGCAATGCTGTTATAGTCTGGTAACAACCTGCCGACTCCTGGGGTATGTTTGCTGGACACAAGTACATTGGGCGGTGAAGAGAAAACCTTACTAAAGGTTAAAACCTGAAAAACGAAAAAAAATTGCAATCTGTAGTTTTTTTTTACCGTTGATACTTTATTATTAGCGGTTCTCTTTTCACAGGAAATCTATAACTTCTTTTAAATTAAATGAGGCCATTGCATACACCGATGATCCTTACCTTACAAAAAGCATAGTTTTCGGCTGCGTTAGGAGAACCGCTGTTAGAGAAACTTAACTTGTGACTTTCAGAGGACATCGCTGAAGGGAGTCTTTCATAAGCTAACCAGTTCTGAAACAAACAAACACAATGGGTTAGTATCACAACGTATTCACAGTTATTAATCTAAATGTGTTAAAAGTAATACGCCTGCGTGGTTAGGCTCCTTAGCTTCTTTTGATATTTTTTACTTCTTGTATTTTACCCTGGTTTGAGCAGTTAAACTTCATTTGCCGACCAAAACTTTAAAATTTTAAAGTTCTAACCTCAGTTCTAAAAAGTGTTAACTATATATGGAGCTGGGCTTAAATTGGTTAGACCTCGCTTTTGCCGAAGTATCGCAATGGAAAAAACAGATAAAAAAAAAAGAAATAGAAAACTATATCTTAAAGGCTGCTCGATATCATGCTGCCGAGCCCCCAAAAGGCAAAACAGTGGGCCTGCTTTTTGGTTAGGTGCTGGCCAAATGGCTGTAAATTTCTATATTTTTAAATATGTTAACGCCTTTAGTGGAAAATTTCTTAGGTGGGTGGAAAGAAGCTTGGTTGCAAAAGTAAATGGCAATAGATAACGGGGCTAAGGCGATAACAAAAATTGCAATTGGGCTATCTGGAGTGTGTGAAGTGACACCAGAGCGGATATCAATCAGCCAGGGCGGGGAGGAAAATATTATCATTCCCAGAAATATTACTTTTCGCCTACAAGCCTGGCGCCTAGTTACGTTTGGCTAGACTGTGTTGCTGCTTAAAGAGGAAATGTCATTTTCTTTTGTTGAACAACGCAGCTTATGTTTAAAACAACAAAAAATATGTTTATTCTTGCGTGCAGATTCTCAGGCTCCGCCAAACGAGGAAGGAAATGTGTGGAGTAACACTATAGACAGATAGACATGAAACTGGAAACCCCGCTTCTTTAAGGCCTGAAAATTAGTAAGGTTTTGGGAGACTGGTTGACTAGCACTTACCACATAAATTTTACTGTGCAGGCCATCAAAGTCTTGTAATTCCCTGAGGCAAACTTTAAATGAAGTCGAAGTCACCTCTTCCACCCAGGATGTAGCTGCATCGTGTTTCTGGTCCTTTACCATGTGTTCAGCGGTCACCAAGACGTACGGAGGGCTGTCGAATTTCCCCTGCAATAAACCAATTAAGCACTGATTTTAAAATTAAATGATCAGTTTTACAATTTTGAAAAAATATAGGTAGATATTCTCCCGTATTCTTCTGTTGACCGTGTATCATAAAACGTCAGTACTCTTCTCACAAGCTTTTCGTATAAGTTAATGAGTACAAAGTCGGAGTTCCGGCGAAGAGTAGTACCAATAGTGGAATTGATGAGGGGACACACTGAGTAAAAAAACAACAACAACAACAATGTATACGTTAAAGCTAGCTAACACCTTAAAATTTAATCGACACAAGTATGTTTTGAAAAGAAAACAATACAGAGACATCCAATTTAAACGTACCGCTGGTAGTGCAATAGTTTTACAAGTGGTCCCTTCCCACCAATCACTTAACAGCTCTTCATTTGTCACAGAGCCGACTGGGGCACTTTGATATGCAATGTAGTCAACGTAGGTGAGCCCACCGTCCGGTGTTAAGCGATCAAGTCTTCCAGCCTTGAGCGCACACACTTGAAAAGACGAAACGGAAATCTCTTCGGCCCAGCTTACCGCGGCGTCGTGGACAAATGATCCGTTGCTGCTGTAGTAATTTATCGACGTCTCCACACGGACAGCCATGTAGGGTTTAAAATTAGTTGGAACGAAAGTTACCGTCTTGCACTGAACATCTGAAGTGTCGAGTTTGAGTGGAACACGGCCACGGTGTAGGATAAAGGCTGCAATGCAAAACAAATTGCAGCGTTAGCCAGTAGGGAGCGAATCAACCCAACATAAATAAAAATTATGATTTGAATAATCAGTTTAAGTGTAGACGCTTTAGTTTTCGTAGTGCTTTATAATGGTAGAGAAGAAGACAATCACTACAAAAAAACAAATTAATGATGGCATCATTTGACAAACTGTTTTATCCAAGATTGGTTTTAGTTCAGTATAACCTAGCACAACGGTTGGTAACGTCTATGCCTTCCAACCAGAAGGTCCCAGGCTCGATCCCTGGTCTGCCTAAATTTGAACATTTTTGTTTGAACTTCCTTTCTGCCTAAGCTTATTCAGTTTTCCATCCTTATGTGGTCGGTAAATGAGTACTAGCTTCGGCTAGGAGCTAACCTGCGATGGATTTGTGTCCCGTCCAAGGGGAGTCGAGGACTTTCATCCGCTTAACTCTACAGAAACAGGAGATAAGCGCCGGCTCCGATGGGCCACTAGCCTTGTAAAAGGCCGCATTTAGCTTACGACTTCGTTTTGTAGTTAGGATGTTAGTTGAGAGCTTTATTGCCATAAATCATGGATCTGTTTCTTTTAGAAGAAATTGAAGCGGTGTTCAGAGCTTTAACATACAAGATGAATTGAGAAATTTTAGTTTTTAGCATTCGAACTTATAGCTTGTAAGCCTTCCATGCAAAAACGATTGGTTAACAATGAGTGCTTTTTGGGTTGAACGAGATGAAGATGTCAAGGACTGCACCAAACATTGCATAGGTTAGACACTCCAGTTTTCGGGATAACAATTTATTAATCAGTATTGGTTAGCAAGGTCACTATATTAGGTTATGACACACGGGCGCATTGATATAGTTTAACTGCATCGCGCAGTCATGTTGGATAAAGTTCCTAATAATAATCCATATAATAGAACAATTATTGATAAACAAGATATATGAACTGATGCGGAGACGAAGAACTCAGGAAAAAAAAGCTGAGCACCAGATTGGAATCGAACCCATGACCTTTCGTACGCTAGTCAGTCTTGTTTTATAAAGATGTTCTCGCTCACAGCTTGCTAACAGGGAAGGCCATATTAAACTCTGTATAATTGCACACTTACGAAAACAGCTTCCGTTATGAGCGATGGTAAGATTCCAGCTTCCTTTGCACACAGCCAGTTTGTACTTGCAGTAGTTCTTGTACGTGACGCCATCGCTTCCGCAGACTTGAGCCTCGTAATCGGGACATGGTTCGTCACACTCGCACTTAGCCTCCAGCGGTCCGTACGCTTTGCACACCTCGTACCAGGGGCAGGTGATCGGCAGACATGGATGGAGATCTGGTAACAACAAAGAAAATTTTAATTCTAACACAGCACCAGGTGAAAGGCAATTCTCACAATGGTTTTTAATATCAAAGAAAAACATTGTTTTTTAGTTAAGGCTAGTTCCTAATTATTGGGAATGTAGATTTTACACATTGGAAATTTTCGATCTTTATAAGATTTTTCATGTTAGTTCTCTGAAAAAAGTTGTATTTCATCTTCTTGTTTATTTTTGATAATTAAGGCATATTTGAATTATAGATGGTACTTACATCCAACAGCAAGATAATGTACGGTTACTGGATCGTGTCGAGCATCGAATGGCTGAATGTCTTTCATACAAACTTTGAAACTTTTCACATCAACATCCTTGGGGAAAAAAGGTAATAACTCAATACCATTTTGTTTAAACAAATGATAAATTTAAGATTATGTTTATAGAAATCCTCTTTCAAAGTTAGAATAGAGCTGGGTTATATGAAACAATTAGCAAGTGTCCGCGTGAAAGTCTGTCACGCAGCGGCAATATTTAGTAATTCAGGAGACGACAATAAGCAATTTTCCTAATTGACGGGCAAAACCAACAAACGAAGTTAATAATTAAGTAGAAAACAAGTTACTCCAAAAGAAAAAAAGAAGAGAAAGAAAAAATGGGGAAAAAATGGTTTTAATGGAGTTCGACCCTGGTACCGGTGCAGCGCTCTTTCCAAACAAGCAACAGCGAAGGTCATTAATTCACCAAGTTTTGCCAGGTTTAGGACAATAATGTGAAGAGCGAAGGACATATCTTTGTCTCGAGCGTTTAGTTACTTAAAAGTAAAAGAACAGAACATATTCAGCCCCTCCTTATCAAGTTTTGGAGATTGTTTTGTACTAATTTGGTGGGCTACAATTACAAAACCGAAAACATAAAAAATGTGAGTTTATTACCTCGATCCATTCGGTGATTGCATTGTTGTCTGGTTTGATGGCCATGGTAGCGTCCGTTCGATGGCTTGCTGTGGTGATCATTGTTGGGTTGTCGTAGAAAATGTTAGGAAATTTAACACTCTAGAATGAAGAACAAAAAAAACAAGGTGATCTGACCTCAAAGCCGAAATTTATTTATTGGCAATAATAACGTCAGGTTTATAAAATTCATTTTTATATAGAAATGGTCATCAAGATTCGGATGCCGGATATCAAGTGCGAGCCACCTTACAAAAACGGTAGTCTTAAGCTGAATCAACTTAATGCCGATCAAATGAGACTACGATGTGGTATTTTGTTTTAGTAAATGAGTATCACTTGGAGAATGACATCAGAGATCTAAATTTTTGGCATACTGACATTTTGAGCTTTAACATCGACAGTTTAGTTACATAGCTTTCTATTTAACAAAAAAAAAAGACCTCGAAGTCTAGGACGAAATGCGTATGCAATCTTGATACTAAAGGCCGAAGGCCAAATAGTTATAATATATTATAATAAAGCCAAAAGAAATACTTATCAAAAGCCAACTTCAGCTAATTATTCAATAAAGAACGGTTTTCGCCGCTAGGATACTGAAATGACACCCTACTGGAGTAATCATACAGAATGCAGGTTTAAAAATAGTCCATTTTGAGATATTGATATTACTATATCGATATATTGTGATATTATTTGTTCATAAAAGCCAATCATACTTCCATAGTTGGACAAGACTAACATTTTTTTTATATCTAGTTACCTCACAGAAACTGTAGCGTTGATCTTCGGTGAGCGGGGCATTGTTTGGGAGTGTAAGTTTACTTTCATACTGTACGCGGCTCCAACCAGCTGGAATGGTTTCCAGTACAAGCCAGTCCTATGGGAAGATGGAAGTTTTATTTTTATTAACTTTATTTTAAAACTAAAACAAACTTTTCCTAAACTACTTAGGAAATTCTTAAAGCGTTTATTTAACTTAACATGCACAGATTGAATAGTTTTTTCTTTGTTTGTTTGATTTCGAAAAAAAAATTAAAGTACGTCAGTGGGCAAACAGGTGATTAAACAAGCTTAGGTTCAATTCTCGACGCAAGTAGTGTAAGAAGCAGACATTTCGAGTCTTCACAGTTTGTTAGAGGCCAAGAGACTAATTCGGGCTAAAAGTGACTATAACGCAACGTGCAGGTGAACGTTGTATGTACAGTTCCGCGTACAGCAGTGGTTCGTGTGTTTGCACTTTGTTAGGTCAAAGAGACTAACTTCAGCCAAAAGCTGTCCTAATTAAGGTCGGTACAGCCATGCAGGGCCGGTAACATACGTTTTAAAAAGAAATGAAATTTTAACCTAAAAGTACGGTTTATTTACACTTTACATTATAAATTTTTGAACGCTTTTTGACTGGTAACAGGCTCCATCTTATCCGAGGTTTCGCAGTCCCAAGCATTATCACTAAATGCACCTACCACTCTCAAGTTTCTATGGATACCGTCGAAGTTCTTCAGCTCCCTTAAACAAACTTTAAATTTGGAGGTGGAAATATCCTCGGTCCATACACTGGCCGCGTCTCGCTGATTGTGAATTCTAGCAACAGTGTGAACAGCGGTGACGAAAACGTGTGGAATTGACTTGAAAACCTGTCAAAAGTTTAAATAAATGTAAAAAAAGTTTTATTTATGAAAAAGTGTGCTGAAAAATGTAATTAGTAATTTATGAATATAGTGAATCTATTTTGTATATTAAACTGTCCTGTTTGCATATACAGTAGATAATTGCAATGAGAACAAACAAATTACTAGCGAAGGCTGACCGTTAATAGGAGTACAAGTTAATTCTTTCCTGATAATAAGCAATATTTTTGTTTATACATAATATTCAATAGAACCCAAGTCTATTGAAGTTGGTTTTTAGAGAATTTTTAATTCTTCCAATCATCAAACAACTATTACAGGACCCCTCTTACAGCAAGTTCGCAATTTTTAAAATTCTTTGGCATTTTTTAACGATTTTGCAGTTAGTTATGTAAATTTAAACAAGTTTAATTTAAAACCGCATTTTGAATTCAACCATTCTGTCAGATAACTAATTTTAACAGTACATGAATAATGTTTAACGATTGTTCTATATCTTGTTCTTTTATTTCTACATGTTTGTTTTATTTGTGTATACAATCGCTACTAAATCAAACTTAGTTGAAGGAATTTAAATTTGGACTGCCATATTTTCGTTGTCGCAACTTACCTTTCCAGAGGGTACAACTTCGACACATTTTGTTCCAGCAGTGTGAAGATCTATGGCCTGCATTCCGGCTACTCCACCGCTTGGAACACTCACAAAAGCAACATATTGAACATTTATTATGCGACCTCCGCCCATTGGACCAGCGCTCTCAACACAAGCAGTAAAACCAGTCAACGTCACAGATTCAACCCAGGCTACTGAAGCCTCATATGTAGGACCAACTTCATGGAGGGAGATCTGAACACGAACATCGCTGGAGGAGCCGGTAAATGACGAGCCAAAAGAAATGGGTTTGCACTGGAAGCCGTAGGATGAAGTTACGTTGAAAGGCGATGTCCCAAACTGCATTCCATCTGGTGACAATGGAATATGTTAAAACTAGGCGCCTTTAATTTATCGTTAAAAAATAAATTGTAAAATCAAATATTGAAAGTAAGTTCTTAATGCAAACAGTGTAGCTAGTTTTTGGAATGTTGAAAAGTTTAGATCCAAATGCCATAGAATAAAGATATATTGAAAGCAGTGTCCCAAAACTTCATTCCAAATAGAGAAGAAATAGCTTTATTAAGATCAGGGACCTTTATTTATCTTTATGAATCCGGAAATTGTAAAATTGATATTTTTATGAGGAAAATTTTTGTCCCTCTCTGCATTCAAGCCTTACGCACACAAAAAAAGGTTTAATTTCGAATTTTGAGATCAAATTTTTCAGAGCACTTTGACATTTGGAGAGTAACATTAATTCTACGATTTTTTAAGGCTAAAGATAAACGGACTTTCTAATTCGTCAAGCAAGGAACAACCAAACACGAATTTGTTATGGCTATTTCGAAGCAGCAACTATCAATTCCCAACAACGGCGTTTAGTTATTTCAAGGAGTATTTCTGAAAAATTCAGACGTTAAATCAACAATTTAAACAAGCGACCACATATTGACGGAGACCTACCTGCAGTTGATACCAATGATACCGCTAGAATAACGAGGGAACTTAGAACCACGTTCATTGTGAAACCAAAGGTCAACTGGAAGAACAAAAGGAAATACCGATGTACACAGAAAACTAAATCTTGATACAGCAATAATATAATTAGCTTAAAATGGATAAAAAGGTCAAATAGCATTAAATTAACGTTATACTTATTCTATCGAAGTTTTCTGTTGAGATGTTAACAAGCGATGGTATTGCATTAAGTTACTTGGCAAGCTCACTTTGCTCTGTTCTACTCACCTGGTTTGTGTACCCTAACTTGACCCACATCATACTTCAACAAGATAGATTGGAATGAGGCAGATCATCTGTTTCCTTGAGCTTAAATACCATCGCCGCTTAAAGCTTCGTTAATTTTTTCGCATAATCTGACAACTGACTTGTGATGCATGTAACACAAAATACAATATACTAATTAGTGAATGTTGTTATCATGTAAGGTCATGCTTTCAATTAAATTCTAACAAGTCTGCATTTCTTATCAAGATGCCAACACAATCAATCAAACAAAGACAGTGAGATATGATTAAAGGCCATTTAAATCATAATTTTCCGGGCGTGGCCATTAATTATCGAAGTGCGAATAATTTGCAAGTCTGTAACAAAAGCAATTCTCATGATCAATGGTGTGGAAGTCTGGGTGTTCGTGAACATGCATCTTATGACAAGTATTTCGTCCCATTGTACGAAACCTCTAGCTGGACACAGACTGACAATGCAACTTTGAAAGTTTCCTAGATTATAAGGATTCTTACAAAACGGCCGAGTACTAAAGTCTGTGTATCGTCAGTTTTTTTATTTATTTATTTTTATATTTTTAGCGTTTTACCATTTGGTTAGTACAAAAAAAAAATGCTTTTATTAAAAGGAGCTAAATGTTATTCAAAGTGTAGTGTTTATATTAAATGATCATGACTTTGATGGATAGTAATTGTTAAGTGTGGTTCCGCTAGAAAACCATGCAGAGCCAGTAAGGGCCATCTCACCGATTTGGATGAAACTTTGCATGGAAGTATAACTTCGGGAACTATGAACTTCGGTACCAATTATACGGTTGGAAAGCCTGTACATTTTACTAATCACGTAATACCCTATGACCTAATTAAATATGCAAAAATCCAGTGAAAATGGCTTAAGTTGACGGCCATATTACAGCAAATCACTTCAACTAGACCAGCTAAAAAGTTTTCTTCAGTTAAAACAACGTTAGCTTGTATTGAAATAATAAATATAATTTGGAAGAAATAAATCTTGGCTTTACGGCAATGCTTTTTAGAAGCGGGGTCGTTGCAATACACAATATCAGCTGATATTGAGAATTTTCAGAAAATAAGTTTCGGATATTTCATAAAGATATAGGAGTTAATAATAATATAAATAAAAAGTTTCATGTTTCAATATGGAGCCAACCGAATGGAATGTACGATTTTGTGCGTCGAGCTATGTGTCTTCGAATATTACGACTTTGCATAAAATTAAAATCGGGTAATGAGAAGTGGCACGGACTATACCTTCGTTTTATTGTCTTTGTTTCTGTCATTAAGAGCTATAGAAACGCTCATTTGAGATAAATGATTGTATACATCTTACTAGTATAATTAGTATCACGTGTAAATTGTGTTTCCATAATGTTTCTGAAGTTTACCATGCATAAATTTTGTTTTTTTTTTCTGTTCATCTCGAGAAATTTAAAATTTGTTTAGCGGACTGAAAACATTGTATTTTTAAAACAAATTAAAGAACAAATTAAGAAATGCGAAAAATGATTAAGTTTTTAAATAACATTCTTGAGATCCAGTAGACCGTATTAGTTTCCACACGCGGTCACGCAATGCTCGAACTCATTTGTTTTGCACAATTTTATTAACTCTTTGTGTGTTAATTTTCTTTTATTTGTATTATTAGCCGTTATTCTGAACTGAAGAAAAAATATAATAGTATATGAAACGAGACGCTCTAAGAGCGTGTAGTCGGGCTACAATACAAGGACTTTTGGGCTTCCTGTGCATTTTTCGTGAAAATTCGTGAAGTCTTACACTAAGTAATTGACCAAACGCGACGTGACAGATTGGCAAAAAGGTAAAACTAAAGTCGGGCCGCTGCGCCTAGCCCGACTAATTAAAATCTTCATAATAACTCGTTAAGTAATATATACAATATGAGAAGGAGATCTATATGAGGATCACGGGGGGGGGGGGGAGGAACAGCCCTGCCACAAGGGTTGAAACATAGTGTTCGTTTACATTGGGACAGTGAGCTCTACTAGAAAAAATCTAAATCTACTTAACTAGAATAACGTGCTACTAACACCAAAATTTTTTTTTCATCTACTGAAAGTTTTTGGAAAATAAGGTTGTTTAAAAAAAGAATTTTCAAAATCGGTCGTATTCTCGATTTTTTTTAAAGCATTTGAAACACGCTATTTGATGGTTAACGATCGCGTTTTAGGGGGGACTGGGTTGTGACATCATTCCCGGACTTGGATCAAAACGCGCTCAAAACAGAGCAAGATGGACACGAGTGAGTCAAAGATTTTTGATTCAGAAGTAGATTCAAATTCGTCATACAGTACTTCCAGCACTCCAGCGAGTCTGATAACGATCACTCTATCACACAACGTGCACATTGACAAATTTAGAGAGATATGATGGCGGACCGTAGGAGGATGAGCCATTGGCAGATAAAACAAGGTGTTCACAATACGAAAAAAAGGGCAGTCAGTGAACAAGAAGAAATACTTAAAAAACGTTTTAACTGTACTGCAAAAGTGAGCGAGTTGTAAGTTGGCTTTGAAAGTATTTATTTTATCGAGATTACGATTTTGCTGTACCATCTTTCGTAGAAATCGGCGAAAATCGATCTTTGGTTGGCAATTTAACAAATGTACAGTATTAGAAAACCGACTCAAAGAGAACTGATAAAACCTGCAGTGAATATACTATGTATGAATTCAATTGCAAACTCAAAGACATTTCAGAATTATGGTTTCACAAAGAAACTTATCTTGAACTGACAAGCAAATAATTCAAGAGTAACGTGATGAAATCTTATCTGTGTTCGGTACTCTAATTATTTCAATTATTATTCGCATCTCGTAGTCGATATTTAAGTTCTGAAAATCATGTCTCAAAATTTAGGCCAGCTGTGCAAAATTTATGGACATTAAAATAAAAAGTATGTTTAAAAGAAAATTTCGAAATACACGTTTTAAAGATGTTTGACTAATTTTGTTAACAAGTTGACTCAAAACAGTCGCTCGCTACTGTGTCTCGCAAACGACCGGACAAAACTTTGGTAATGCTGCTTTTATTTGCTTCAAGGCTTACCATGATTTGCGTTAGGTTTCTAAAGTTAAACTTTTTCAACTAAGAGAAACGAAATGAACATTCCCATGGCTGTAAATGCTTGTTTTATTAAACGCATAGACGTGCACGAAAATTACACATGTGTCTTGTCCGTTGTCGCATATTTGGTTGCCGTTCGGGTTAAAATAGTTCGTCGCAGAATTATTTTTAAAAAAATAAAGCACTTAAAACTTCACTATTCTTTCTGGTTTTTAAGTATGAATAAGAGCGTCAAGATATCTTTATCGCTTCTTGATAATTTTTATTATTTTGTATTTGTTTACAAAATGCAATTAAATTGGAGGATTCAAACTATTTGTTTAGCCGGTGAACATGTTGTAGTTGTGCGGTATTTAAATAAAATACTTCTCAAGTCTTCAAACTAAACTTTGATGTATTAATCTATGCGTTTCGAGCAATTTTAGAAAAGTAAATTATTACAATTTCAAAGCTTTGGAGGCGGTGGAAAACAACAGACCATGGCTTTGTGTGATGGCTTTCATGAATGAAATATAGCTATCGATTAATGTCTTCAAGTTTATAAGCTTTTCACTGTAAGAAGGGTTGTTTCTATCTATATTAATTTAAATCTGAGCCTAGAAAGTCTTTCAAACGGTTTTTATCGGACTGGTGCATTGATTTCTTTCCGATGTCGCGATGCAAATTGATGAAATCAATCCATCGTTGTCTTCGTTTCTTTGCCTCAGGCCTTTTATCATCGTGAAATGGAACTGGATGTAAAGCAATTCCTGCTTCCCTGTTTCGCATATTACTACATTTTGCCACAATACATTTCTTCGGCATTATTTCAATGAAAGGATAAAAACAATTTAAATATCAGTGACACGCTTGGGAAATTTCGCCTATTTGTGTTTAGAAATAACACGTTGAGCAATAGTAGAAAAACCGAGAATGACGTCACAACCCAGTCCCCCAAAAACGCGGTTGTTAACGACGATGGCCTCAAATTTCGCTACTTTGAGCCACTGTAGATAAAAAACAATTGGACCAAATTCAAAAATTTTTTCGCAGAAGTACTTAAAATTATATGTTAAATGACTTGAGCCAAAAAAAATTTTTAGTGTTAATAGCACTTTAAATTTTTAAAGAAAGGATGTTGTAAAAACGAGACAATTCCAAGTGACAAAATACCTATAGATTTACAAAATTTCACTATACAACAGTGAACTTGAATATAAGATCAATACTTAATTTGTTTACTGCAGGGAAAATTGAGCAGCCCTCCGTACGTCTTGGTGACTGTTGAACACATGGTAAAGGACCAGAAACACGCTGCAGCCAACTTCTGGGTTGAAGAAGTGACTTCAACTTCATTCAATGCAAAGTTTGTCTAAGTAAGTTACAAGACTTTGATTGCCTGCACAGTAAAATATATGTGGTAAGAACTGAAGAAAATAATAGTTTAGATTGGCAAAAAGGAAAATACCAACAGATCTCTCAAAACTTTACTAAACGCCTTATTACTCTTACAGGCCACTGCTGTAAAGCAAATGTTAACTTATCTCATTTTTTTCCCTTTGAAACCAAACAGTGTCGTTCACTTTAGGAATACAACATTTCAGCTAAAATCGTTACATTTTCCATGTTGTTTATAGTTTGGGACATAAGTAGAGCTTCTCATTTAAAGGTTGGCTTATGAGAGACTCCCTGCAGCGATGTCCTCTGAAAGTCGCAAGCTGAGTTTCTCCAACAGCGGTTCTCCTAACGCAGCCGAATACTACACTTTTTGTAAGGTGAGAATGGTTGGTGTATGAATTGTCCGCACGAATCGTCCGCATTTAATCGGTAAAAAAGATAAGATTCCCTATGAAGATGGAACTGCCAATAATAAAATATCAACGGTAAAAAACTACGGAGCGTAATTCTTTTTTTCTTCCTTTTTCAGGTTTTAACTTTTAACATGGTTTTCTCTTCACCGCCCAATGTACTTGTGTCCAGTAAACATACCCCGGGAGTTGGAAGGTTGTTACCAGACTATAACAGCATTGCAACCTGGGTAGAGGTATAATATCAATCTTAATCAACTCCTGTATAGCAGTTAAATAGCTCAACATGAATTTGAGAACACCTTTTTTGCCGTAATCGGAAACCCATTTCAAATTTCAAAACTACGCAAATGAATATAAGGGGAAAAAAATTCTACGCTGTGTACCATGTCCATCTACATCTGTAGTAATAGGTCTAGTTTGGGCTCCCTGTGTGTCACGAGAATAATAACATAATTAAACTATTAAATACCACCAGAAAATAATGACATAATTAAACTATTAAATACCACCAGAGTAAAACGTTTCTGAAGAGTAAGGAGTTAGAAGTTCTAAATTTTTCATCGCCATAGTGCAAAGTACTGAGTCTTTGCATACGAGAATAATGACATAATTAAACTATTAAATACCAACAAAGAATAATAACATAATTAAACTATTAAATACCACCAGAGTAAAATGTCTCTGAAGAGTAAGGAGTTAGAAGTTCTAAATTTTTCATCGCCATAGTGCAAAGTACTGTGTCTTTTGAAATGTTAGTCTATCATGAATACTCATTAATAATAATAAATAATCATGAATATTCTCAGATATTAGACGAAAAACCGATAATCTTCATCAATTAAAGCAAAAATCGACTCTTAAGAGATCAGGTTTTCGATCTTTCACAAACTCCAAAATTAAAAAAGATCAGGTTTTCGATCTTTCACAAACTCCAAAAATTAAAAAAAATGTAAATATATGTATTAGAAGGAAATGCAAAAATAAAGTTGTTGTTGTTGTTGTTGTTTCTCCAAAGTTTAAACAATTTAACTGTTTTGTATTCAGTTATCATTGTTTTCTTCTCTAAGTATCCTTGACAAACTTTTCAACATTTTGGAAACTGCAGCTCGCTCTTACTATAGTGTCATCTTCATGCAGGTCTTCCTTGACTATGAAAAGCTTTTTTTGCGATATTTTAAAGAACTTCAAACAGAAAGGTTGCCAACCCAGTTAATATTTTTCATATAAGCCGTCACTTACAAAAATGCAACTCCGAAACCGATCAAGGGTTAAATAAATAAGATAACTTAGGAAATAACTCTGTTATATAACTACGAAACACTACTTGATATAACTATGACTTTGATTATTTTCTAATGCAATATAAGCTTAGTTCTTGTCTTGTAATCTTTATTAACAAGATTAAATCTTTTCCATTCGCATTTATGAAAAGATTTTTATGTTTCATTTTATGACACTTCACGCCCTAAAGCATTTATGAAAGTTTTATGATAACTAACAGTTTTATTTTCATAACAAAAAAATCAAGCACAAGATCCGAGGGATGATTGATCTACTTTCACCTTAATTTGAACACGAAGTCATATCTCATTCATGATTATTTCGTTAGCATTTTTAATAGGATCTTTGATATCCCTTTATCACTTTAAAGTTATTTTTATATTAGTTAAATATTCATTTTTTTTATCTATCAACATAATTATTCATTTTCTTAGAGATGGCCACAAAACGCTAGAAATCTATAAAATTAGTCATCTTTCATTAACATTCAACCGTAGTTCGCTAAAGAAAAATTTTCTCAAAAAAAATCTTTGCATAATCATTTTCCTTTTTTAAACCGAATTCATTTCAACTTCGAAAAATAAATCCAATGATTTGAGTGATGCAAACTAAGTCACTCCTTTCGTCTATTCATTAAGTGTGATTCGGCGAGAAAATAATGCGAAGCATGTGTCATCTCACCGACTTATTCAGATGGATCTTTTTATGCAAATACAACTTAAAGCAGCTATGATATCTTGAGACTTTGTATTTATTTTAAGTTTTCACTTGGTTCGATATCAAACCTAATTGTAAACCCGGGGGGGGACTCCAATATATCGTAGGGTGGGGATGATCGTCGCATTTGTTCAGAAATACCCCTAAAAGATACCGGAGTCTTACAAAGGTGGACTTGGCAACATAAGATTTTTACTTCTAAAAGATTCCAGATAAAAGTAAACAAATTTATAATTTTTAAGCAGTTTTAATATTTCCAGAGACGTCAACTTCAAACACCTTCTGTTATTATTATGAAATATGTTATTATCTTAAAAATATACCCTAAAAGATACGAGCTTAAACTTTGGTGGCCCAAAAACCTTTTAGACACCCTAAAAGATACCAGATCCCTGATTTTTACCCCTAAAAGATACGACGACCATCCCCACCCGTTGCCAACTGGAATCCCCCCCCCAACTCCCTTCCCCCCGGGATTGTAAATATAAAAATTGTTACTAAATAGGACCTAATTATACATTCGAAAGCTTAGTTGACAGGTTACGTGCTTCATTTCCAACAATTGATTTGAGCAGAATTGGTAAAACTTTTCTATCACGCAGCAAGAAGTTTTGCAGGGTTTCTTTTACATTCTAATAAATATTTTTAAATTGCTTATAATAAAATTGCGGCTCAATCCCAACGGCAAAAATAAAATGGTTTTGTTCGCCTTTAATTGGAAACTCTGCGTCGCTTTAGTTACAGAAAATAAAGAAAACACAGAAAATATGAAATGCTATTCAAAAATTTATGGCGCTAGTATAGCTTTAACTACATAAACACCAATTGCAGCGGTCGTGTCTTGTTCATGCTTCAAAAATATGCATCTTGCCAGACAAAAATACAAATTTTGACTGACGTTTAAGACGAATTATTCGATATATTAATCGAGCAGTACAATTGTAATTTTCCAAGAAAAAAATTCCTAAATTGCTCAAGAAAATGTCCAGTGATGTGATCGATGATATCAGTTTTTGGCTGAAAAAGGTATTGATAAACTTTGTTAAAAGTAAATTGAAATCTTGTAGTTTTTTTTTCTTTCTTTCTTTCTTTTGTTTTTTTTGAATAAACTACTAAGGATAATTAAAATTGAAATATCATTTCTTTAATATAAATTCAGTGATAGCAAAAAAAAGAAAATATATTTTATTTTTAGCAAAGCCGATTTTTCATCGATTTTATAATTCCAAAAGTTTTTATTCAATTCGTCACTTAATGTTACATGTTTTGTTTAAATTTTAAGCTTTATAATTTTGAACGTTGGAATCGATGCGAACACCTAAACCTCGTTGACACTTTCAATAAAACTACAAGCGTGCGCCCGCACACTCAGAAACCAAAAAACTTACAGCGGACGAAGAAAACCTGGACTAGTTACATTTTAAAGTGATTTTATTGCGTTTTGTTTTTTAGAGGCCGTTGACGTACATGGAGATTAGCAGATTAAGCTGAGTTACATTTTCTTAATCTCTCTCACTCTAATATTGGGAATCTAAAATACACAATGGTCGTTCAGAGTATCTTTTTGTTGTTTTGTCACTCGGTTGTCCAAGACAAAACTATGAAGCTCCCTGAGGAATTCCTTTCTTTTCCATAATAGATGCTGCTTTTATTACAAATACTTTGTTACATTGTTAGAGGTTAAACAAAATTAAAAATTTCCCTCATTTAATTACAAAATCCATTCATTTCATTGAAGAATGTTTAACTTTTTTTTCCTTTTATCTTGCAATATTGATTGATAACAACTGAATAAAACATCTTTAGAAACATTACTAATTGTCAATTGAATATAAGCCTGAAATGAATTATTTATGCTTTGTTTTCAAATAGTTTTAAGCTTGAATCATTAACAATTTATCGAAAGAGCTGTGGATAAACGAATTTAGATTAGTTAAAGATACGTGCAGGGTTTCAATAAAAACTTTCACTGAAAGAGGAATGAAATTCTAAATTAGCTAAAAATATTCGAGTTTTTAAGAACAAATCGATGATTAAGGAATAAAGTTCTAGTATCTCACTTTCATTGATTTAATTTGTTTTATATTATGGCTTTCAAATGTTTTGAAACAAATACTTTTTGGTTCCCGGGATACTTATGGAGAGCACTGAGGTATTTGGTCGAGTGACTCAGATAAAAGGCTGTCGCCAGCTTTTGATTTCTAAACAGGCAAAGCGACAAACTACAAAAGAAGTCTTCTACCCCAAAGGTTAGTTTTTCAGCTTTTTTTTCTACAACTATTTTCATTTTGTTTTACTTTATTTATTCATTTCCATTTTCGAGCTTTAGTTTATTTTTTATCTATTAAAGATAAAAATTAACAACACAAGCCAAAATGACAGTTAATGCAGCGCTACCAAAGTTTTTTTTCCATCTTGGGAAAACCTTGGGAAAAGTCCACTCAATAGCTAAAAAGAAAAAAAGAAAAAAGTGCCCGTGAAGACTTCAAATAGTCACAACTCTCGTGTTATTTGAGTAGTTGCCATCAAATTCCACGATTTTTCCAAAAATTTTGTCAGAGAACAGTTACGTGGTGAAACTTTTAGGGTATCGGTTGTTGCAAAGGTAACCAGTTTACGATAGTCGAGTCCGGAAAATTAAATAATTTTCTTTTTTTTTCTTTGTCAAATAATAGGAGAATGTCGAATGGAAACAATATTTCTTTGCCGAAAATATCTTTTAGAAAAAATGTTTAGTTTTGGTAACAAATTTTTAGCATATGCATTTTGCGAGGTGTCTTTTGAAAAATCTAAGACGGCAGGTACTGTAAATGTCGTAGTTATATAAATACAAAACTGGAGAATATCGTATATCATACACGGTCTTTGTATCACAGTCTCTGTAGTTATATAAGACACGTAGTTGTTGAAATCATCTAGCTACTTTTTAAATTTGTTATTTTCTCTTATGTTTGTTGTCGAAATAACTGTTTTCCTTATTTCTCACTAAAGACTGTTTTATCATTAAAGGTTTTATCGAGAAAATATAGTTAGAATATCTAAATACACTTTTTTTTATTAAGAACCAGTAAAATTTTGCCTAGGCTCAATGTTCTTAGTGTTTTTCAACAATTTGAGGCTCAAAATGTTCTTATTTTGCTCTTATTTTTCGGGCTTAAAATTTTGTGTATTTTATAGCAGATGACAGTACATGTAGTTCCTACAGCTGCATGGAGTATACTTGTATTAAAATAATAATTAACGAAATTTATTTAATGTGTGATGCTCTTTGTGACGACTGCTTGCCACGCTCATTTTGCTATTTTTTCTTTTTTT
>JAOEHV020464911.1:0-10129 GCA_025447995.2 Isaurus tuberculatus | reverse complement strand
TTTACCGACCTCGTAAGGATGGAAAGCTGAGTAAGCTTTGGCGGAAAAGGTCACACAAATGTTCAATTTTCGGTACAACCGAGGAATCGAACCTGGGATCTTGTGGTTGGAAGGCATAGATCTTACCAACTACGCCAACCACGCCGCCATCAAAAAAAACATCTTCATTGCTGCTTGATATTTTTTATTCCTTTGTATTTGACTGAAGTCGTAAAGAAACAACAACGTGCGCTCGGCAGAAAAATCGATGCCACAAATCAACCTACTTTTAAGAGTCGCAAGATAGCTGATGACATCCGGTTTTCAGAACCGAAACCTATCATCGTCAACGGACAATGCGTGGTATATAAGTATGAATGTCCACTGACATGTGGAGTATACCATGCATCCGACATCTGTTCCAACGTATTGATGAACACGCACCTACGTAACTCGGCTATCAGCAGACAACTAGCGTCTACTCATTAAGCTGGCAGTCAGGATATCAAAGATTGCCTTATCCGTGAGATGTTGTATATTAAGGAGCTAAAACCGACTCTCAACAAAAAATCAGACTCGATTAAAGCTAAAGTATTCATTTAATTATTGTAATTTTTTTCTCTTTTTACTCGCAGTTGTTATTTCTGCTTTATTGTATTTCCGGCCAGTCCGCTTTTGTAATTTCTTTCATTATAACCCCCGAATTCAATTTGCCTAATTAGTTTACACCTTAGTGCCCTTGTTTTCGTTTCGACCGTAAGTTTGTATTTCATCTTGGACATCTTAGCCATTGTATTTTTCACACTTAATTGTCTCTTTACATATTTATGTAATGGCTTTATACATGTTCCAATTTAGTCATATTTGCAGTTTCCGGCAGTTTATCTAACAGTGTTGTGGAGATGACAACGAAACGTAGCTTTTTATTGTTAGTTTATAAATTAAATTGTTAACCAAAGCCAAAGGCAACTTTGCGTTTGAAATTAAATTTTATTGAATTCAAGGTGGTTTTATATAGTTTCTTTTGGCGCGACGAACGCGCGAGTATTGAAAGGAAAATAAAAAAAAAACAAAAATAAACAATTGGCGGCAAGGGTTTTTGAGTGATCTTAAAACGCATATTGGGCGCGTTCTGGGCGTTGTGAAAATTAGCACATGGATAGGATTTTATCTTTTTCTCGCTGTTAGTGTAAGGAAAAAATCATTTTTCAGATTTTCTTGTAGCTTTGTCAGTTGAAACGCCTTGGCTCTGGATGTTTAATCTGTTTCCCCCAGAACAATGAAAATCCACCGTGTAGAAACCTAACTAGAAACACCGTCCAGAAGCCAGGTAGGTTCAAAAAACAAGTCAAGCATTTCTATCAGTAATTGCCATAGCACCAACATTTAGGTTCTGAAAGAGTCTTCCATATGTAGTCTAAGGCTGTAGGATTTTATTATTACCTTTCTACCGAATTCTATGTAATAAGCATTAGCCAAGGGAGAAACTATTTATGCTTATGTAATATCCAAAGCTTTGTAAAATACTATTTAGAGCCACCTTAAATCGAATTTTCACTGAATTGAATTTTAATTCTTATTGTATTGAAATTGCATTGAAACCGAATTTGCTTTCTTTTTTTGTCAAATTTACCACTCTTAGGTGGACGGAGAGCCTTGAAAGGGCAAGAAGACCCATGCGAGAAGGTCACCGAGGGCCTACGGTTTAACGTCCTTGTCCGAGAAGACGCGAAGGTCTAACCATTTGTGGATGTTAGAACAAAGGCAGCACCTTCGATTTCTCCTTAATGGTCCGGCTGGGAATCGAACCCGAGCCTCCACCTCGATAGACTGGCACCTTACCAACTAGGGTAACCAGGCGGTGGTCTTTTCATTGAATTGAAAATGATTTAAATGAAGTTGTGTTTTCAATGATTTGACTTAATTTCATTGAATTAACAATGAATTGGTTTTGAGCCTCGCTACGTTTGCTTGACATATTTGGTTTGTTAGTGACCAATCTAGTCTCTTTCTTACTACCAACCCTGCTACGTGTTTGAGTTGATCGTCTTAAAAAAGGGCCTGTTTTCTGATTTTCTATTGTATTCATAAGTAATTAATTGCTAGTAATAATAAGTCAACGAGATTTTTTTTAATTTCATTGGAGAAATAACAACGGTGTCCCCACTCTTGCTATCGGTAGAGTAGCCGGTTTCCCAACTACATTTCCGACTTCTGCTCGGACAACCTTGGCACGAGTATGAACTGTCCTTCCTTCCAGCAAGCTTCTTGCAAAACAGAAGCAGAGAGGGTGATTGCGTTTTAACTTATAAAATTACAATCGAAGACCGTAAATGACATACGCATAAAACAATCGGCGTGGTTGCCAATTAAAAACTAATTAATTGAACGTATGCGCAAATGCAAAATGACATTAGTTGATAGTTCCAACTTAGAATTTTGCCTTGTGACAATACAACGATATTTACCCCACAACAACTTCTGATCGCTGATCCGAGTGGAGGCGAAAAACTATGAGTTTTGCTGATGAAGCTGTAGAACTTCCAGCTGTAATCAATCTCAATGTTGGAGGAGCTACTTATACAACATCATTAACCACTCTTAATCGCTATCCTGATTCGATGTTAGGTTCCATGTTCAGTGGAAAATTCCAAGCCACAACAGATAAAAGCGGGAATTTCTTCATTGACCGTGATGGTGCATTGTTTCGATATATCATCAATTATTTGAGGACTGGCAAGTTGTGTCTTCCGACAAGTTTCGATGATTTCGAACAACTGAAAGCCGAAGCAGACTTCTTCCAGATTACAGGTTTAAAGGAACAGGTTGAAAGCTTGCATTGTGATTACCTTAAACATCAAACAATTAGCAGCGACATTTTAGAAATTGAATATTCAAAAGAGAAATACAACTATGTCACAAAGAGTATTGGATATATTCGAATCAGTTCAACGGTAGAAACACTGAGAGATTTGTTCCCCGACGATGGCAAACAGATGAAGGGACAGCTGTTTACTGGTCACAGCTACAAATTGAAGTACGGAGGTATAGAACTTGCTGGCGCGAATTTGCATCTACCCTGTTTTAACAAACTCAGCGCTATAATGAAACATGTCACAAATCACGGTTTTAATCTTACATCCTCAGTATTTGACACCGGGAAAGACGCGGAAGGCGACAGCAGTGCAACTTATGTTTTGATTAGGAAATGTTAAGACGATAAGAATTTGCATGATTAGGACGAGTCCACGCTTGCTTTTATGCATTCCAAATGTTTTAATCACAGTAGTAAACAATAGTTATCGCTGGTAGAATTACGCATAATTTAGTCAACTCAGAAGGTTGACATCTTAAACATTAATGTTTGCAGTAAAAGGAGAAGACGTTTCGACAACCTATGAGTTATTGGTCTAAGCAACTGTATCATGGTTGCCCCTGGTTGAGATATTTAATGGCGAGAAAATATAAGATTCAGCGGAAAATTTTATTCCTTAAAACTTTCAATAAATTTGAATTGAATAGTCAAAATGTATATCATTTTAATAATTTTAGTATGAACGTCATTCGAGGTAGTGATATTAATGCTGTCATGATTTTCGTTTCTTAATTTGCATTCCAGCTTTTCCTTTGTGTCCTCTCTTTAAATAAAACTTGCATAAATTCTGCATTGTTTTTGTATTAATTACCAGTTTAAGGAGCAAAAACATAAAAGCAATAATTCTTTAACAAGACCAGACTGCACAGAGTCTTTGCTACCAAACAACGTAAGCGAATTCAAAATCCAATGAAACTGAAAACGATCTCGAAAGGCAAAAATCTAAGTTTGAATTTTACTTCGGTTTTTTAATATCTATTTGCGCGTCGGTTTAGCGAGTTTTCTATGGGTAATCAACGTCCATTGTCTTACAGTTCTTTTATTACGTCCTTACGTGTCTCATTTATCCTTAACACGAAGTTTTCTTTGCAGTTTGCACCTCTATAAATTAAAACAGAATATTTTAAAGCTCTTTGTTCCTGTTTTGTAATCAGCTCGTTAGAAGCCATGAGGTTCCTGCACTGGTTATAGCTTTACACTCTTTTTTTTTATAAGAAATTAATTTTTGGGCCGAGGCTGAATGTTCTTAGCTATTCTGTTCTGGGCTCAGCCTTAAATGTTCTTAAAAATTTCTTAAATATAATGCTAGTACTATTGCTTATATATCATTTTCAAATTAAGCTGCCCTTAGAATCCATGATTTTATAAAACTATAATTTGTTTTGTTCAATACTACCGAATTTTTATAGTTCACTGTGCTGGTACGGTGCGGAGTTTGTGAAACAAAATCGAGTCTTTTTCTGTTCAAACACTATAATTGTATACATGCAAAATATGAACAATAAACTACATCAGCCAAGCCCCAAATTATTAATTGCTATATATGATTAATCTAGTTTTGTGCAGTATCCAAAAAAATGTTTTTCATCTTTCCTCAGCCCTCAGGTATGTAAGCTTGTTCTTAAATTTTGGGCAATTTTCTTCTTGACGTTCTTATTGAAATGTTCTTAACAAAAACGTTTATTACATACAATAATAGTTACAATGAAAAGTTTGTCCACCCAAATTTAGCAAAACTAATCGAGTCGGGTGGAGCAAAGATAAAATAGTTAATTAGTATATTTACAATAATAGAGATTACGAAAGAAAATATTTTAAAAATATTTAGGAACAATGTCAATTTACAAGATCAACTGAATGTTTCTATTATAAGGATGATGGGTACTAAAGTGGAAAAGTTAACTAACTGAATTAAGATTAAAACTAAACCCTGTTGGACAGGATTCATTCGTGCCAGCATACAAAAATATATAATTTATTTTTAACAAAAATGACAAATACACGTATTTTTTTTATAAGAAACTTCTTTAGCCTTTGAGTTCAAAGTTTCTTAAAATTTGACCCGATTTAGCCCTGAAAGTTTCTTAAGGGTTTCTTAATTTCTTGAACAGTTCATCCAAGAAACAGACTAAGTAATCATGGAGATGGAAAGGGCATGAAAGTGCCATGCATTTTGAGATTTGTTGCGCAAAAGCGCTTTATAGATGTACTGAGGAATGAATTAGGAAATTAAAGAAATGCCTTTCTCAAGTTCCATGTCATTTTTCTTGTTTTTCATATTTAGGAAGTTTCTTGGTTCAAAGAGTTTAGCTCTAAAAGTTTCTTAAGATTTTTGGTATTTCAGACCCTAGTTTCTTATAAAGTGGTTTCTTATAAAAAAAATAATAATAAATACGTGTAATACAATCTACAGCAAACTTTGAAAAAAGGTTTAATATCCTGTCACTGTCAGTAGTTTTTGAGAAGTTTTCAGAGCCCCACGAAAATTTCAACAATTAATAGTTTCATGGCCTGGCTCTTTCCTTCCGGCACTCTCCCCACGGAGTTAATGAGAGCTCCCTAGCTAGTGGACATTTTACAAAGAATTATGGCTCATTAAGGCTTTTGTCATCCATCATTTGCTAGAAACTGCATGTATAGACTGAAGAGTCTCAAGAGTTTCCTCATTTGCTCTCTTGAAAAGGCGCCAAGCTTCTCGAATTTCAATTTATCTTTTTCTTTAGAACATTAGAACACATTGCCCCATTAGTTACTCATGCATGAGTCGTCAACCCAGGGGGGTACTCGAAGTATACATGACGGGGGGGGGGTCTGACGGAGCCAAAAAAATACACGAGCCTAAAATTTTAGACCCAAAAAATACTTGACTTTATAAATACCTCAATACTAATTTATTCAATCAAACAGAACTTTTTAATGCATGATTTTCCATCAATAGGCTAATGAAATTTGTATGTCCGTTAATATCTCTTCATCCAAAGTGACATGAAAGAGCAGCTAAAGTGACATGAAAGACATTAATGGACATATTTGTAACGACACATAGAGAAAACAGGAGAAGTAAACAAGATTACAAATGTACATTGTATTGTCTTCTTAATATTAACAGTTTTTCCGGAAATCACACGTCGCTGAAAAAAAGTTGGAATGAATATCATTCTGATCCACTGATCGCAACGAAAAGTTCGCTCGGAGATGTGACCCAAAAAAATACGCGTATCTTTTTAAGACCTAAAAGAATACGTGACCGATCTCTTGACCCAAAAAAATACCGAGCGTGTAAATTTTCAGCCCAAAAAATACTTCGAAACCCCCCCCCGTCACATATATTGCGAGTACCCCCCCTGGGGTCGCCAATCAATTCTTGCGTGGGCGGCCTTTGACCAAGTTTTGCAGTACAAAGGCGCTTAGTAAACAAATTTCTACACTGGATTAATTCCCCATTTATAAATTTAGAAATGAGTTTTTTCAACCCGAAATAGTTTCAACTTGTCAGTTTTAGTTTGGTGCTCAATCAGTCGTTGCAACTAAATGCTTTTCAAGCAAGATTTAAAACGCATAAATTTTTTAGAGGATTATCATGCAGGAATATTTCATTTTCATTTTTGTAAGCCTGGAACATGAAATGACTGTATGCTGCAATGGTAATTAAAAATAAACAGTTTAGCAACATTTAAATTTGCTCGATCACTAACACTTTTTCAATCTAGTTGTTACAGAAGTTTCAGCATCTAATAAATACAGTAGTGTCCCAATATAATATAAAAAGTTTGAGATGAAGAAAACTTGGGTGCCGAAGATGACTCACCGTCAAATATCAAATTTATGTGGTAAAGATTTTCAAACAGGTTTCTTATTGGTCTTTCATCAGTATATATTTGTTATATGGCTGTATAAGTTGGTACTCTCTTTTTGGGCAGTTTGAGGTCCATATATAACTCACGTTACAGACCTCGCACTCGGCTTTTATGTGGTATTTATCTGATGCACGCTACTGATAACTGTTTTGTAAAAAGCAAGATACATAATTTGGAATTAACCAATGGGTTTAAAACAGTTTGTTGCAGTGCTCTTATTCTGGATAAATAACACTATTTGTCTTGAAGATATCTCGTGAACGTGAAGTCGTCCTCTCAAACATAAAATTTTGATGCTTATACTATTCCCTCAGCTAAAGGACAAAATGATATTTATCCGAAGGAAAAAAATTTGTTCATTTTCCAGTTTTGAGAGTCAGCATGTGTTTGTCGAAAGAAGTCGGTTGACTAGTTTTAAAGATGACTTTAAACGCGACTTCTCTCCAGGCAACCCCGTGCTGGCGGAAATTAATTTTTTCAGCCTTTACTGGTTTTGTAACGGCTAATGTTGAAATATTAAAAATGGAAATTTTACGCTTGAATAGCACTAATCATTTAACTACTGAAAGTAATAATAATAATAATAAATGACAATTTTTATAGCGCCCTTCCAAAGGCTCTAAGGCGCTTTACAATGAAGGTAAAAAGTTAAAAATAATAATTAAACATAATCATTCATTAAAATAACGCCTAAAAAGATAAGTTTTAAGATTACGCTTAAAAGCATTAAGATCTACACTACATTTTATGGTCTCAGGAATGTCATTCCACAGTTTAGGAGTGAAAGTGAAAGAGTTTTTGGACCGTAGCTTCGGGTTGGGTCATGTTTACAAAAATAGATCAGAATAAATGTTAATCACGCTAAATACAAAGAAAATTTTTGTGGAACTCTTAGCTTCTAGAAAAGATGTTTTTAATAAGCAAAGAGAACTTGTTTCTCTGTAGAAAGCCTTTAAACAAGCGCGAAAGAATTTTAACTTGATGTTCTGTTGCAAATCATTACGCAACCCTAGGCCTAACAAACCGACAGGAAGTCTTTAACAATGCAGACTGGGGAAATCATGATTGTCACAATCTTAAAATAAAACTCTTTTTAAAAGCTATGACCTAGTCAATAATAAAATAAAAGAGAAAACAACTGAATTTCCTTTTAAGCATTTTCCTAAACCATATCCACAGTTCCGTTCAACAAGTTGTTTTCACAAACATGAAAGGAATTGTCACATTTTTTGTAGGTGAGTGGCGAGTAATTTGTTTCAGGTTTGCATGGGTATATTAGAATGGTTTTTTTTCCGTTTGTGGTTAGTTCCGATTAAACGAATACTCTTGCTTGATTTGGTAGATAATTAGTTTTACGTGTGTCATTAACCAAACTCTAATCAATATAAACAGAACAACAGTTGACTGTGTAGAGAAGCAATAAGGTACAAATTTTGATCAGCTTGAATTCTTTACGCTTAAGAGTTAAAGAAACTCTAAAATTTAAACTGAATAATCTCTATTTTGTTGCTGTAAATTGAATTTCGTTTGGTATAACCTTGTTTTTCGTTTATACTTCGGCAAATATCGATGGAAAAATTTGTTTTCGAAAATAAAACTGAAGAAAATCTCGAAAATATTTTAACTTCATCTTGCCTAGTTTTTCAAAAGCAATAAGTGTTCATTGTTTCATAGTTCTAGATATTATTCCTAATGTACTAATTGTACCTTAACAGGCGCATTTTAGTTTCAGTTATATAATATAACAGAAATTACTCCTCTTCCAATTTTTGGTAATCAACCTCGCTGTAACGAGTCCGTTCCTTACCGTTGTCAAGGCTCTAATGGATGTCGGAATGAAAGTCAAGAACTCAGCAAATCTACCGACGCATTTAAGTCTTCTGAAAGAAAAGAAACCACAGAAAATTTCGAAATAAAAACTTTCATAAAACTAACTTTATTTCCATATGTGGTTGAAGCTCGATGGAGTATGCTTACGTAAAGTTTTAAAAATATATCCCAACCAATTGCAGTTTAAATATTGATTAAGGAATTAAAGAAAAAACATTTCGATTTCTTCCTACTGTAGGTCTGTGTATAGTGGTCGTGGTACTAAATGAAAGAGTGCAGGCCAGATGCTCTGACTCTGTATCGTTAGAAAAAAATGCAAAATCCTGTGTATTACGGTTTTTTCAAGACATCCAAGAGAAACCTCAAGGAAACTGTAGGTAAGAAAAATTTTCTTATTAATCGAGAAATCCCAATTCTCCTTCCCTCCCCCCGTCCTTCCTAACCTTCGTAAGGCGTCGAAAGACAATCTGAAAAAACAAAAGCAAAAAAATTGTTACAAGCAAGTCAAAAACCAGCAGGCCTTAAATTTTGGATTGTTGGTTCTAAGATAGCGTAATTAACTTCATAAGAATTAGTACTCTGATTTCTATCTGTGTAAGCATAAATGTGAATACGAATTAAATCTTAAATATGATTTTAAAATTTGTTATAGAATTAACTTTTTGTAAACAGAATCAAGTTTGAAAATGTACTCGGCCTGTGTGTTTTCCTGTACGTTAAATCCACATAATTCTATTACTATTCTCCGATATCCTATTTTCTTATTCCTTTTTCAAAACTTATTTTGAAAACAAGAAGCATTAAAGCCCTTATACAAATAAATTATACCTGACTAATAATAAAACGGATATCAATATTTTTATAAGTAGTAGTATGTAGTAGTTGTACTAGTACGAGTTGAAGTAACTAGAAACGTGACAGATTTTCTTCAACAAATAAATATTTTTTAATTTGTTTTCTTACAGTTTGTTTTACCAGAGACTTCGTAGATGCATACACAAGGCAGCAGAACAATGTGTTAATCTGACTAAACCAAGGGAAGAGCGCATGCGCATTTGGGCGAAGGTTGGAATGTATGCTGTTACAGAGAAGTATTACTGCGTCAAAGGGATGTTCGACACATCGCGTTACATTACTCGTGGCATTCTTGGCAAGCAGTGTAAAAATAAGATGTTCAACAGAGTCAGGCAATGTGACAAGCGCTTTCACCGAGCCTTCCAGAAAGACAGGTCCAGTTCGTCCTTGTGTAGGTGAGGTACAAAGATAAAAAAAATAAAAATAAAATACTCGACAGGTCAACGAATCAACCATTAGTGACATTGTGATCAACTCTTCCACGGCCGCGTATGTTTGCAATATAAGCAATTGCGAAAAAAAATCTGAAAGCAATTCAAGATTCAACTGGGTTCGAACCCCTGCGAACTTTTCGATACCCCCCTTGCAGTGTTCTACCAACTGAGCCATGAAGCTACAGCTGCCGGGGTAAAGTGGGTAAAGTGTTTTATTACACATAACACAAGAATTTTATTCCATAAAGCTCATTTGTAGAAATCTATACGCTTTATTTTCACATGTGAAAAAAGCCTAT
>JAOEHV020464692.1:0-10130 GCA_025447995.2 Isaurus tuberculatus | reverse complement strand
ATTGTCTCGCAAATTAATTATTTGCCTCAGCCTTTGGCTTCGGCAAATAATGAATCTGCTCGCCACTGACAAATCACAATATTTTGCTCAACCTCATCCAATAATTGCTTAATTTACCCTTACTTCTCATTATCCTCAGTTATTCACCAGATCTGCATCTTTCTAGGTTGCCCCTGAGACTTTTTTCATGTTACTTCTAAGTACTAAAAAACCTTCCTAAATAATAATCCATTTCCTTCAACACTTATGTCCATACTTCCTTAACTGGCTTCTTTTTGCAAACTCTTCAAGATTAGGATCAATTGTAACCCTCTCAAGAAGCTCAGCACTTCATACCCTCTTTGCAAGTTTAACTCCAACCATTTTTCTGATCATGTCTATCCAGACTTCTAAATGATTTACAGCTAGTACCAGGTTTCTTAGCAGTAAACAGTTTTATATTCATTACCAGCTATAATAAGTTGTCTTTTTATTAAACTATGTTTGACTATAACATTTGCACATTATTTTATCATAGCGATAGGCAGTGCAAGGGGCCAAAAATTTGAGGCTTGGCTCCTCGCCAGAGCAACTAAAAATCCTGATAAATTCAAGGGTTTATATAGGGAAAAAACATAAAGTTGTAAGCCAGCTTTTCTTCATCATTATCTTGAAGTTCTCAAGACTAGGGAATAAACTTTTGCAATGTTTCTCAAAGTTGAAAAACCAGAGCATGTTGGTTTTCATTGTTGACACTTACTCAAGCAAGATGAAGGATACAAACTTTGAGACTTGAATTTGAGAGACATTGCATGAATTTAACCATGTTGATGCCAAAATGTCAGATACTAAAGATTAAAGTTTTTTGTCTTTTTTCATGTGTGTACTGCCATTACAGTAAGTGGTTGAAAAAAGGGAAAAAATTTAAAAAGTTAAAGATAGCTCTTGAAATACAGCAATCACAAGCTCTCAACCATTGCAACAGTAGCCAAGTGCCAAGATGAAACATTACTTAGTATCTGCTCATTTGTTTTGCATGTTTCATTCTGCTGCTAATTTTCATATTTTAGTTTTGAAATTACCATTTGAGATTGGGTAAAAGTTGTGTTGCTTTAATTCTTATTATTTTACTGAAAAGCTACTACAAATTTTTCTCATACCACCCAGTCCGTTGGTAATCACTCATGCCTTTCACCTCTATGACCTGGGCTCTGCATGTGAGCTGAGATTTGTCAATCTCAATCAGAGTCCGGTATTCCTCCCTCAACAAAAAATTGACTTCCAGCTTATTCTATTCGGTTGTGGTGCTGTGCTCCGACAGGCTGTAAAGTGGCTGCAATTGTGTGTGTTTCTGTAACCCTTAAGTGTCTGTGTGTAATGAGTGCACCTTTAAAATGCTTGCAGTCCAACCTCATTGAGCCACTTCTTTGAAATTCAGTCCTTGTATCAATGGATAAAGAAAAACCATGTATTTATAAAACCTATTAATAAACTATAGTCTCTATGTATAAAAGTGTCTCTCCTATATAGAGTTCATGATCGCTCTGAGCTCTTGGTATTCCGCATATACTGGATTTATTTTTATTATTATTATTTGCATCAAACGTCGGTGCCTTAGCGTACATTAGGCAGTAATCAGAAATTTCAACCATTGTCTAGTTTCAAAACTATGCGCTGAACATTATTTGTTGTAACTCATCAGGCCACACCAACCTACAAACCAAAGGGGGAAAAAGAAAAGCTCCTAGTCGACGAGTGCTGCGGAAAATAGCTAGGGAAGAGAAAAAAGCTAAGAAACACAAATTATTTAGCAACCGAGGCAAGAAACAGGTAAGCTTGATTTTATGAAGGTTTTTCTCAGTGAGCCAACTCAGAAAAGATTCAAGGCTGCCATTATAGAAACGTAACAGAGTCGAAAAAAGTGATACTGGAGCCAAAATATAATAATTTATAGCTGGAAAAATCATACAGAGATTTTTAACCAATGTACAAGAATTCTTCTCGATGAATAGTTTCTTTAAAAACTCTTGAAGGTCATTGGCGAGTAGGTAAAGACAAATGACTGAGTCAAATCGAAGTTGAAATGTTTAATCAGCGTTGTGAACGTAGTATGTTTAGACCCTGCTCTAAGTCCCACACTTGAAACGTCAGCTTTCTACTCTTATGATAACTAAACATTTCACCCTAGAATGAAAAAAATCAGGTGTGTTACAAGACTTCCAGTTATAAAATAGCTTCCTTCCAATTCACTGTGTTCGTACAACTTGAGTTCATGGACGGACTAGCAAATAAAATGCTACTAACAGAGTCGCACAATGTGATACTATTACAAAAAAACTGCTGTTAAGGGTTAAGAACCACTTTTTCAAATAAGTCTTTGAAAATACTACATCTAAACGTAAATGTTAAGATATCTCGCAATATACAATGTTTTATGTAATTTAACAATTTATTATTAAAATGCTGGGTTATATGATATGTTCTATTTCATTATTGTGCCGGTCTTTAGTTTTCTGTATGTATGATCATATGCCCACTTAAAATTCGACAATAATTTGTATTTGAAAACTGTTTGTAATGAGAATGTAAGTGGTAAAAAAAAAATTAAATTTTAGGCTTTGTCCAAAACTCAATTCCCGTTGAAGCCATGAACATCTGAAATCAGCGCTTTCAACACTTTGAGGACAATGGTCATTTTATGCAGTTTCAATTACTGGTTGAAAAATTACCCAATTCTCGTTTAATGTGGAAGGGATTTTTGTAGAATAATTTTATAATCAATGCTACTTACGACTGATTTACCATTGTCAGTGAATAGTCCGTTTGAAGTGTTCATTCTTGGCAAAATTTCTCTGTCATAGCAGACTATTCGATTTTATAAATCTGTAATGCAGATATTTAAAATAAAACAAGTTTTTATTTCTTTAAGAGTAAATAAATGTGAACCAATCGAATAAAGAAATTGTTTTCCATAACCCTATTTTAAACAATCAAAAATATTGTTTTTTCGTGTGGTTTGTACACAACTAATAGCGACAAAAGATGCGGCTTCACAAAGTTTGCCAACGCTTGTCTTTCGCTGAGGAGCTTTCTTTCTTTCGCGTACATCAATGTATAAGGTGAACTTAAAAATTGTTATTACCGTAGATTTACGTCGGTAATAAAATTTTAAGCTTAGAACTGTCTAACTGCCAAACCTAAAAGTAGTTCAACTGTCAGTTCTAACTCAGAAAGTAAATACGATCAGTACTACCTCTTTTATCAGCCTAAACTGGACAAACTAAATCTCCAAATGAATCGAGAAAAAGGTAAAAACACAAACAAAACACTGTTCAGACAAAATAATGTCTTGCCGATAATTTTGTCAACATAGAAAAGACACTGTAGAATTGATTTTTACAAAAGGCGAGTTTATCTTGCTTTGTTTGCGGCTGGATTTTTGCGTTTCAGCTACCAGTTCCTAAAGTTAAACTAAGGTTGAATTATTTGAAAAGGAGGTCAGGTCAAACGAAAGGACTGCATTTACCGTTAGGTGTAACATAAGGTTTTGATATATCCGTTCAATTTACGGCCGAATAAGGTTGGTTAAAGGCGAAATACGGATATTCAAAGAAGAACTGTTTGTCTTTATATTTATATTTTTTCTTTTAAATTTTTCATTTGTTAATCAGCGTTTCAAGTCGTTCAATTTTTGTGAAATTTAAAAGACCTTCGGAATTTTTTAATGTAATGTTAGAACCACAAAATTCAGTTTCCGTCTTCACGCAGAGCCAAAATACGTTTACAGATACCATCCCAGGAGAAAATAGAAACAGATACTTTTCTCAATCTTGCCGAAATCTCCCGGCGTTTCCGCAAATCCGTAAAACCATTTGGATAGAGGAAGCGTAATGCCTTTTCAACCCTCCCAGGTAGCTGCTCGACAAGAAACGCCCCATCTGCCATACCACGTGATCCCCCGGCATGCACTTCTAATCCCATCATGCTCTCTAACTCGGGCTCAGCTTCCCTTATAATATCTAAAGCCTCGGCCAAGCCAGAGTGCCTGTTGCAAAGGGGGAAAACACCGGCCGCCATTGCTTCTACCGTTACCATGCCAAACGCTTCTGACGCTTTGGAACCGACGATGTTTACACTGGCCAGCGGTAGTATATTCTTTAACTGGTTATGTTCCTGATAGCCTGTGATGGTGATTCGATTAGCCTCCTCTGAACTGAGAGGCCTGAAGTAACTTGCTAGGTTCTTTGGAAAATCTACGTATTGCCCGGCATTCCCGTATGCCTAAAATTAAAAATGACGCTCAGATTAATAACCTGAAAACTTGAACGAAAACTTGAACGAGTATAGGTACTACATGTGTATCTTGTATTTGCAGCCGCAGATATGGGCACTAAGGCAAACTAAGAAGCCGAGTCTGTTTGTTATCTGTGCCGGCCATGTTAAGCGATGTATTTAATAGCTAGTCCGCGGTCCATTACCCAGGCTTTAACGTTGCCGTTGACCGTCTATATTTTATTCCTAAACTTAGGAATTCAACGCTTCAGAGGACCTTTCAATGAACTACAAAATTCTTTTCTCTAAATTGAAAAAAAAAGCTATTAATAGGTACGACGTTTCTAAGAAATATTAATTGCAATCAGGCTTTTCAGTTTTCTTTAGAGATATACGTGATTTTGCAACAACTTTAGAAAGCCACCTTCCCCACATCCTCCATTTCCACTGGAACTTCTTCTGCCGTCCACCCGATCAAGTCGACCATTTTCTCGAGGAACTTGACCGCCTTTTAGAAAACCTAGATATGTCCTTGAATGCTGATGAAAGCTATCATAACTTTTCGTGACAGCTTTCAGTGGCTACTAATTTTTAGACTTACCATTGTTTATGGTAGCTATGCCCGCTATCAACTAAACAAGGAGTTAGGAGTTAAAGCGTTTGAGTCTATGCATACAGCCAAAGATATCGGAATTATAGAAATCTTCGAAATAGTAGATGACAAAACCTTCAACGAGCCATATATTTTTTTGTATATTTTACACTACATCACAAAACTAGCATTTAACATATCGGGCTGAAATTATCAGGGAAATGCACATGTGGTAATGAGGGAAAACATGTAAAGAAAGATTGGCCTGCCAGTGCGATATATGAAACGCCCAGAATACTATTCTTAAAAGCATGAGTTGGGCGCAAGTTAAAACAAGAGAAGTCTCCCTCGCAGTCGTTTGTTTTAAATGTTGTCACGCAACGTTTGTGGGGAAGGAAGCGTTGCTTGACGACATTTCAAACAAACTGCTGCGAGGGAGACTAAACCAAGAGCTGTTTCAATTTAACTTGTATAACTTTGTTAAACTGTCATTGATATATTGTTCCTGTATGGAGAGAAACATTCACTCAATGCAATAACGATGATTTTTTTTTTTTATTTTATTTTTCGGGAAGTCAAGAGTATATACATGTAAAATAATAAGTAATAATAAATGAAATTAATGGAATTAGATAGATTTTTCCTGAACTGAGTGGCTTTGTGGTGCAACATTGTTTGATACTTCTGGAGTAGAAGAACAGTCTTTGTGAGGTGAGGGTCGTAGATATAAATACAATAAGGATAATTGTAATAAAACTAATAATAAAAAAACAATGAATGTATGTGTTAATTGTTTTACTCTAAACGCGGTCCTTTTGTCCGAATGGACCTTCACATTTTCTAATTGTTCAACTTCTAAATTTATTTTGTTAAAACAAAGAAGAAGAAAAAATCTTTTAAATTTGAATATTTATTTATGCAGCAACTTGTCAACTCACCTGAAATGCTTCAAAGTCTCCATCTCTCAGTGCCTGTAACATTGCCTCTAAGTGCTCACGATATCGCCCGAAGCCAATCAACAGCAGTCGAGCATTAGGGATGCGTTTAAGAATGGAAGGAAAAGCTGTAAGAATCTCACCGACCCCCTTCGTGTCAAGAAAATTTCCAAAGTAGCAAATAATTGGCTCTCCCTCACGATACGGAATCCATCGGTCCACAAGATCGGCGTCGACTGCTCTTTGATCGTAAGAATCGGCAATCTCTCCTAGTTTGCCGTTAAGATCTGCTTCGTTGTAATGCGGAAGTTTAATTGCAGAAGCTTTTCGGCCATTCGGTTTTCTCGTTATAAACTCACGAACACTTGCAAGAAAAAGATTCTGTTGCACGTCTACTTCGCCACCGGCTTGAAAAACGTCAGGATCGAGTCCTGGGGGAACAATTACCAGCTTCTTTTCCAAGCCAATGTCATCCTTTTCGTCCTTTAAAAGTTCCAGTGCCATATCGGCGATAAACTTTGTTCCGGCTATGATCTTGTGACAGTTACGGAGTCCCTCGATGGCGTAGGGTTTCAATTCCTCAGCTCGGGGTTTGAGAGAGAAAAGCATAGCACTTCCGTGAAGCTTACAGATGTATGGTACCCTGATGTGTCTGGTTGCTCGACTTGCGATCACAGGCGATAAAATTATATGATTTGTGAGAATCAAATCAACGCCTTGCTGTACAACCCTTCGTAGTCCTTCTACTGTTGCTTCTATGTTGGCATCTATTTCCGCTATTGAACAATCAGACATCGTTTTAACCTCGTATCTTGGGTATTTGTCGTAGTTATACACCAGTAGAAGACCATTAATGTCTGGAACCACCACTCTGATGGTACCTGCAAGAGGTGGTGTGCTTGGAATATTCTCAGTTCCATAACAAAACTCGTCAACGAAGGGAAGTTTATCTGCAAACGGATCTTGGCAAACAATGCTCACTGCGTGTCCTTGTTTTTTCCATGTCTTAGCAACATTGGCCGAATATATATTTGAACCCGTTCCACTGAGAATATACCCATGGATCACAACTAAATGCATGTTTCCGAGTAAGGATTTGATCCTCTAAAATTTTGCGTTTCAAAATGTCTTGACAGGCCCTCAGCGCCACCGCAACTAAAATATATATTTCGTAATATTATCCATGACCATGTACGACGTGTCAGTTTATTTTAATACGTCACGTCACGTAATCTGGGAGATATATTGAAGTTGTCTTTAAGTTTATATCTGCCCTTGTTGAAGTTTTATAATTAAAAGCTTGAAAGACTGTAATTTTGATGCTTTATATTTTACAGGCTTAGGTAATAACTAGTATTTTCCACTTTCAACGCGGAATTTTGTACATTTCCCTTTAAACTGTTTTTGTATGTTTTTGTTTGTTTTAAAACCTACATGAACAATTACTATAATTTTATGGCTTGCTCGCTCATCCTTTTTGAGGGGCAGTCAAGTGTTACTCAATTCAGTTTTGCATCAGAAATATCAGTTAAATCACGGAATCATTTCTTATTGCGCAGTTTACAAAACAGTTTTGCTTTTATTAAAAGACTAAGATCATGCCTTCAGACAATACTCGGTGTCTTTAAAATAAAAAATACTTTGAAGCACTGTATTTATTATTAAAATGGACTTTTTTGAAAATGTAAGAAATCATAAAATTAAGCACCACACGATAACGTTCGCTCATGACGTCGAGTTTTGTGTATCAGGTCGACTAAGTATGAAAAAGAAATCAACACGACATACTTGTACCAGCACAAAACCAGCTTATTTAAATATTAAACCCTTGTTATTACTTCTGAATTCTATTGTTTACAAATACTTAACAGCGTTTCATGTTTCATAACCTGCCGTCACATATAAAACATTAACATGCCAATCTGAATATCATTCTTGAAGAAGGCTAGTTTGGTAAGCTCAAATTTAATACGGTTTTTTAATAGGAGTAACCGAACTTATTAATATCATTGAAACATATCTATTCAAATTGATCTATGAATTTCTTCTGCGTTTTGTGGCTCACCATAGTAACCTGCCACAAATTGAAATTGTAATGAATAATCACTTAGAATTCTCAGTTTGTGTCAGTACCAGTCGGTTTTATAAAATGAATTTCGGATTATCAGCTTTTGAGAACAGCGGATTGCGGTATTGTTGTGAAACAAATACCGAATCTTAAAATCAAAGCACGCATGTAAACAGAGTCGGTTTTGTTCAAATGTTTTTATAAACCGAACTGAAAAAACCTGTTGTTCATATAAGCGCTTTTTCATAAGAACGAAAACTTTCAGGCTACTCACACTGCTCAAAAAAGTTAGGACAAGAGCAGTCTATTAAAAACTTAAACATTTTATGTGATTAATGTTGTGCGCTTAGAAAAATGACGCATTAAAATTTTGCATTACGACATAACACAGATCATTGAAACTCCTTCCTCCAAGACAAAATAACAATGTCTAATAGTAGAAAATATTTTTAGTTTTTTAATTTAATTCTAAATTTTTTAAATCTTTTTTGGGCTGAATGCTGTAAAAATTCATTGTTTAAATTTTTTTATCAGAATACGCTTTTTTAAAGCTTTACTTCACAATTACTCTAAATGGCTCTTAAATTTTAGATAAAATCGGATGCTGCGTCGGTGTTTCTATAGAAACAGTTTGATAAATTTTTAAGTTTTATACCGTAAAGGAATGAAAAATGCTGACGTTTCGGACTGTAGGACTACAGATAGATAACAGAGGAATAAATTAGCACCAAAAAATAACAAAACTTAAAAAACTTAATTTACCGTGTAATTAAGACGACTCGGGGTCGAAGTTTTTATAATAATCGCCGTAAGTAAAGAGCTTACGTTTCAATCATTACTTCTTGTTGGAAACATCATTCCTTACATAAGGCGATGATTAGAGGAATTTCAGCCTTGATCTGTCGAAGTTACGCAATTTTCTTACTCGCTGACGTTTTTAAAAGGCTATTCGATGGGTATTTTATACTTTCCGTAAATGAACTTTTTTTCTTCTTTTAAAATGTAGGAAAATTATTTCGTGCCTTTAAGCGAATATCCTGTCTTATTTTAGGGTGTTAGTTTAACTGGAGCCGAAGTAAATGGAATTGAAGGCAGCAAAGAAAAGCAAGTGCCAGAAAATGAAAAAAAGAAAAGGAAGAAGAAAAAGAAAAAGAAAGCTCGAGTAAGTGCGTCCTTCTTGTAGTTCTTGTGTTACCCTTGAATATAATACTCAACGCCTTTAAATATCATATTAGTCTGCCTGCTACCAGTTTGGAAATAATTTAACGAGCACTGACGCGGCCTAAAACTGCTGTTGTAAAACGTTAATAAAATAATTACATCCAATCTATCCCCGTTCAACGACATCATCAAAGATGAGAAGCATTTTCAAATTGTCCAAGAATTAGTAGATTGCTCGCGGTCTAGCGTATAAAAACAAAAAAAAGAAAAAGATAAGATGGTATAGTGAACAATGGTACTGTCTGCGGTCCGTTTCTCCATGGATGGGTTAAAGAAAAATGTAATAGAAAGAGCAGATTGTAAACCAATTAGATTCACAAACAAACAATGATGGCAAAGTTATATAGAACTCTGAAAACTAACGTGCAGTGTGCTAAAACCTAAAGTCATTTTAGCACACTGCACGTTAGTTTTCAGAGTTAGGAAAAAAACAATTATTCTTATGAATGATGACAATGTAGTCTTTTAAAATAAACAATTTAATAAATATTAATTTTGTCTAAGCTTTTTTTTATAGAGAGCTTTCAGAAGCCTTAAATTTACTGGGGCTTTTTCACTTTCCATTCTTGGCAACACAGATGTTGATGTTCGTTAGTTTTCAAATCACCAGATAAAGTACAGTTTTTGTATTAGTTTTTCTTTAAAAGATAAAAAGAAGTAAAAGTTTAATCTATTGTTGCTGAGAAGTTTGTTCCCAAAGCTTTCTCTAATTTTATATTATTATTTTATTGTATGGATAATAGTGTGAAGATATATACCAAATGTCCCGGATGTAAGCGCGCGTCCTAAAAAAAATTTAGAGGATACTACACGGTGGCGCGAAGATATGATTTTATTTTCTCGTGTTAAAAACAACATTTTACTCGCTCGCTGCTCTTGCTTGTAAAATATTGTTTTTACCTCTTGAAAAAAAAATCATATCTTCGAGCCACCGTGTAGTACCCTCTATATACATTCTTATGTATCATTTTTGTCTAAGGGACCGATCAGAAAGTATCTGCTAGGAAGGGCCGGAGGGAATTTTTCAAATTTCCCAAAAAATTTCGCGGCCCAACCAAAAACT
>JAOEHV020464583.1:0-10130 GCA_025447995.2 Isaurus tuberculatus | reverse complement strand
ATTTAATGTTACGAACTAAAATGCTGCGTTGCAAATTGACGCGTGTAACATGTCGCCAAAAGTTGACACACAAATGGCGCAATAACGTTGCGCAAGAAATCGTCGTTGCAAGTTGAACCGTGTAACACCACCTTAAATTGTTTGGTACTTGCACCCAAACGCCCTTTATGCTTATGATCTTTTTAGTGTCATACCACCATCGAACAACGTCAAGTACAATCTCAGAAATCATCGTCCTTTTGCCTTGCCTCGTGTTAAAACAAACGGAGCAAATAACTGGTTTGTTTACGCAATGGCCCACCAACAACTCTAGAATGTTTTTATAGATTTGTCATAAGATCGGTTGCTATTTTAAATTTGTTAGGCGTGATGTTTTTTAATATTTATTATAGATTTATCTTATTTCAAATTAGATTATTACTAATACTTTTATATAATCTACTTGTAGATTTTTAAATTTGAAAACTTTTATTGTAAAATTGCTTAATTCAGCCCTTGGGCTGCAATGTGATTTTGAAATAAACCATCTATCTCTCTATCATTACGCTTAACTGTCAACTGTTGTTGGTGATTAGTCTTTACGTGACGGACCGTTGTGGGTGTCGACTACAGGTTTTCGTTACGGACCGTTGTGATAGCGATTGAAGGTCGTTACGTCGCGTACAATTGTTGGTAGTGATTGATGGTCTACGTGACGGGCCATTTTGGATATCGATGAAAGGTCTACGGCACGGGTCGTTGATGGCAGTAATTGAAGGTCTTTACGTCAGGGACTACTGTAGGTAGTGATTTAAAGGTCTACTTTAACGGTCATTGATAACAATGATTGATCAGATCCCAGCCCATGGATTTCAGACCCCAGCCCATAGATTTCAGATCACTGCCCATGGATTTCAGATCCCAGCCCATGGATTTCAGATCCCAGCTCATGGATTTTAGATCCCTACCAGCTGATTCCAGATCCAACCTCGTTAATTCCGGAGTCTGGACCAAAAATTTCGGTGAACTACGGATACCGTTAGATTGGGCGATACATCGAAAAAATTGTTCAATATATATATATGGGTTATTGAACAAGCGTGAGGTGAAGATGGCTGGATATCGGCCAAGTTTTTTTTTTTTTTTTTGCGTTATTATGAAAATACAAAAAAAGAACGAGGCCAATATCCAGCCACCTTAACTGAACAAGCTTGTTCAATAAATGATTTATTATATGGCCAAAGAATTTCTCTTTACTGCTGAAAATCTCGAGCGGGCAAGATGGCCCGCTCGTGTAACCAATAAGAACACAGAATTCGCCTCGTCTTGCCCGCTCAGCGAGCCTGCCATATAATAAGGTTAACGAATCTTATGAAATTCTTTTTTACAAAAACTCGATGTTGGCAAGGAGACCGGTGGGATTATTATTTTAAGTGAGAAATTTGCCATGAAATTGATACTCCAAATAACAAGCCTGAGTACAATTTCTTAAAACAGTAAAATGAACTAAAAAGTATGTGTGTTAAATATCCGTCAATAACTACTTTCGAATTTAAACTAAACATGTCAGATTTTGAGAGTTATCTTAGGCTGTCAGCTATGAATTGTAAAATTATGAAATATTAACTTTCCGTTTTCTTTATTTGTATACACTGCACGTATCAAGGTTGAAATTTTAACGATCATCACCGGAAGTTGTGTAAACAGCACGTATAAACGTTACAATTTTTCATAAAGAAAAATTTGGTCACTCGAACGTCTGAGGCTAAAACATTTTTAGGTTTCAAAAGTCTCAGCTTAGCTTTTCCTAAATTTCGAGTGGGACTAAAACAGAGTTAAGCATTTTCCTCTTGATTATCACCATCTTCCTCTCAATATTTCGCTTTCTTTTTCTTCTTCTTTTTCGTCATCATCATCATTATTATCATAAACGTCTTCATCTTTTTCGTCATCTTCTTATTCATTTTCTTCTCCCTCAGGCTATAATCATTTGATGATCAAATAGACAAATTATCTAATAATCTGGCTAATGTTTTAGATCTGATGTGTTTTCTCACTGCAAATGACTCGAAGTTCCGCAACCAATTTAACATTTACGTCATAAGTTGGCTAAAAATAAAAGCAATCTTTAGAATAGAAAACGAAAATAAATGTTTTGTGGATTACTTTGTAGTTCTTATCTGTGGTTTATCTAGGTACAGACCTCTGGCCTATACCCAATATAACTTTACTAATCTGGCAGTCTGAACGGTAACATTTTTTGAACAGAAACTGTTTAAAATTCTATCCTTTTTTGACGTTGATGTATAAACCAAGGTACATTTTGTTTTGAATGTCAGTTGCTTTACTAAATTATCCAGGTATGTTGGCAAAAATTTATTTTTATGTTTAATGTTTTGGATTTTTCAATATGTTATTTAAATTAGGGGATTGTGCTGATCTTGAAAATTACTTAAAACCGACGCGAATGGAATCTATAGAAGAGTAATTGGATTTTAGCATCAAATCTGGGAAGACCCCTGATATTTATTGCCGAACAGACCATAATCTAAAACGTTAAGATGCGAGACTCATTAAAAGAGACCACTAGAAAACTTCTGTTAGCAAATGATATTTTTGGAATGCCTTAATTGTTCGGCTTTCTTTTCCAGAGGCAATTGCAAAAACTAATTTCGTTGTAGAGTAATTGTCAGTATTGTGAAACAAAAGAGTTAAAAAAGAATCTAGTTTGCAGATTTTTGAAGAGTTAGAGAAGAATGATCTTAACAAATTAAAGAATTTTAAGAAATACTGCGTTTCTCAGTAATCTGTTCTTGCTTATATATCAATACCAAAAGCCAAGTAAAAAACTTCAAAAGTAAACATCTGTCTTTTTACATCTGATTCTTTTGATTGTGCAAAAAGATAAGTTACAAGGCAATAAAAAGTCATAAGGTTCAAACGCTGACAAGCAAAAAAGTTTTCATTTTCCAATTGAGAAGGAACAGCAGTCTAACGAAGAACTTCAGGGAAACGAAGAACTGTTTACCTGAAAGAAAATAAACTCGAATATATTTTGACGAAATTGTTAGATTGGAATGGTGACAGCTAAAGAACAGACAACATCAATTGAGTGATTAACATCTAAGTTGATCTTGTATATCTGTCAACCGTCTTTGCATCTTTTGTTAATATGAATGCAACTCAATCAGAAATTGGTGGTAAAAATAAGACGAAAAAAGTTATCAAAATCTGTTGAGCTATCCATTCGGTTTTGCGATGGTGAGCAAAGATATGGTGGTATTGTTTTTCAAGTCTGCAAATGACAGTGACTTAATTACCATTTTAAGCCAGTAATTGTGACCTCAGCTTAAATCATTCGACGTTCGAATCTGTAGCGCTCGCGATTCTTTATTCGGGCACTGTAATTATCAACGTATTAAAACGATCTTCCATCTGGCCAGTACTATAGACTAGAGTCCGTCTTTCTACTGAGATGTAAAACAAAAAAAAAAGTGAATAGAATTCAAATTGTTTCTTTATTACGTTTTCTGTTTAGTTTAGATGAAGACATATTGTCAGCCATGACCGATAAGAAGTCTCAAGGCTCCATTTTGAGTCGGTAATTTTGCTGCATTTTCTATGGGGTCAGCCTGCGTAAAAAGGAAGTCAATTGTCGACGACGATGAATCGACATCGAACAAATACCTTAAAGAAAACGACGAAAACACAGGTATTAAATTGTACTAGTTTCCTCTTTAGATTTTAATTCCGCTAGCAACATTGCAGATACTGTACACTGATAGATTGGTTTGTTTATAGAAAACAAGGAAAGTGTATTGTATTTTTGTCGAATGAATTGAGACTTGTTTAGGTTTTGCACGATTTTTGGTTAGAAACAGAACTGCCATTTCTTTTAAACTACTAGTTGTTACTTTTATAAACCTGGTAAACCATAACCCAAACTCTGTCCTCAAGAAACAAAATCCATAATTTAAAATGGAAAGAAAGTTATTTTTGATTTTAATTGTCTAAGTAGCACGTACATGTATTCAAATGTAGGTCAGCTTTTTATTCTATTCATTAGCCCTGCTTAGCAGAATATTCAAATTTCCGATATTGCGTACTGTGCTTTGAGAAGTTTTAGCATAAAAAGATTCAAAAGAAGAAAACAGGTCAGTCGGTTTTCACTCTGACTATTATATAACTCAATAAAATGCGTGTTTGAATTCCACCTGTTCTTTGCCATCGGTGACAGGCCGGCCTATTCATAATCTGGTTTCTTGACATTTGACTGTTTTGCTTCCAGCTTATGACAAAAAGACATTAACATAAAAAAAATAAAATCCTGAACGTAAAAAGCGCTTAAAAAGCGCAGCTATAAAGACGAGAAATTCTTGTTTGGTGGTTGTAACAATTCAGTTTTCGATTAAATGCAAAAATGTGGAAAGATTGTAAAATCTGTTCTCGTGATCGAATCGTTACTTTTCAGTTTGAACAGCGAATTTTACGGCCGGGCCACTACACTGGGGGCATTGCTAATTATTTCACTATAGATCACACACTTTTACAACGTGGGTCATCAAAGAAAAGAAAACTTAATTATAAGAAAAAAAAAGTTCGCAAATAGGAATGGCAAGCAGATCGAAACAACGTTTTTTTTTCTCTAATGAAGTTCAAAGAAACTTTTTTTTCTCAATAATTTAAACAACTGCATCTAAATTTAGATTTAAAAAAATTGCTAAAACTTAAAACATGAGGTTTTTTTGAGTTTAATTAATTCGTCGTCATGAAGATTGTTTTAAAATACGTCGTTTCAAACCAGACAGAAATCTCTGTGCCAAACTTACTTCGCAAGAACTAACGATCCAAGACGGAAAATCAAACACAGTAAACGACGTAGATTTGATTTGTAGGTACTCTGAATTTTGAATAGTGAAATAATAACATTTACTAAAAGATTTCTATAATCATGTTTTTGACACGTGTGAAACTGTATTTCCTTAAAATGTAAAAACTACGGTTTGACTGGAAATCAAACGAACATCTTGGATCCCAACCATAGAAATTTTGTTTATGACAATAAAAATGAGGTTTATTCTGTGAGAACTAGTTTGTTTTAGTGAGTAAAGACTCTAAATTAAGTCTGAAGAGTAAAGTTGATGTCTTTTAAATTCATAAATCTTTTATTATATATTGCCAACCAAAAGAGGTTTCGGAAAACCATGAGAAAAATCCCCATTAAACAAAGAAAAAATTGTTTAGACGAAACACGAATGCAAACTGCGTTGCATTCTCATTATTATTTTTTTTTTTGTCTCACGGAGTTTGAATGTCGAATTAAGAGTACTTAAAAATAGACATGACGTAGTCACACTCAGTTTGTTTTGATTTCTTAATGCTTTGATATTGAAAACGTCTTATACATGGCTTTTTAATTTATGCAAAAGGATTACCTTTTTTGTGTTTTGACAGTGCATATCTTTTAGCAAAACAAGGCTTAGAGCTGAATTTAGCTTTTTAGGACTGAAATTTAATCCCTTTTTCCGCCACTAAATTTGAAATATTCTGATTTAGTTCAGTTTGGTTTTCGCGTCTGAGTTGTTCAGTATTCATTTTCATAAAATTGATATGATCATTTCAATCAGCATGAAATTAAAAAGATTCTTTTATTTGTTCTAAATGAAACCTTGGCATTGACACAATTTATGATAGCGAGCATCTTATCCGAAAGTTCGTCTTCCTTATCCGCTCTCAGCACCACAAACGAAACTTTTGTCAAAGTTTAACCACTTCTTCCACATGCTAAATTCCTTCTGTTGTTATATTGGACTATTAAATGTTGTAACAAATTTCTAACGTTTTTAGATGTAAAGGTTTTATAAATTAAACTTAAACCATAACAAACCATAAGTGCAGGAGAAAAGGCCAAACAAGCCGAGCGTAAACACACAAATTAAACCCGCAACGTTACAAAAGATGTAATTAAAAGTTGCAGTGGGCTGTTTTGGTTTTCATATAAATTTAAGTATTTGTTGTTATAAACAAATTCATAGGTTTACTGATATTGGCTAAGTAAAAGGTGAAATAAAACTAAATTTGCCAAACAATTTATGTATACTAAGTAAAGTCGCTTTTAAAATTAAACTGCATGATCAGGCGATTGGTTGGAAAGCTGACAGAGGATTAATAAGTAAAAATGTTTACTTAGAAGAGAGTATAGTATGGTCATATTTTAATGATTTATTAACTTCACATGTGCTTTTTAAAGAAAACGCAAGTAAAGTCGCTTAATTAAACTACATGATCAGGCGATTGGTTGGAAAGCTGACAGAGGATTAATGAGTAAAAATGTTTACTTAGCCGAGAGTATAGTATGGTCATATTTTAAAATAAATAACAGCAAATACCACCTTAAACAGATCAAAGCTATTACCTTCTTTAAGCTTAAACTTAGATGATATTTTCCAATTTACAACGAACCTTATTAAAGCGTTTTGTTAGGGCTCTTCACAAGTTGCTTGGCAACTTTTTGTATTTCGAGCAACTTTTTTCATTTCGAGCAACTTTTTTCATTATGAGCAATTTCTAATTTTCTACAAATTCTAAGATATTGGAGCAGCTTTTAGTGCTTAAATTGACCATACTTCCATATTTCACATCGTTTCAGTAGACAATTTGTGAATTTCCTGTCAAAAAGGAGCAGTTTCTTCCCCTGGCCTGGGGCAGATCATGGCCGAAAGGTGCATACAGCCGGGCTGCTAGGTCAGCAGTTTTTTAAAGAAAATACAAAATGGTGGACGAAGATTCACACTCCACTTATTCCAGTGTTTCAGGTGATGAAGGTCATTCAGATCTTTTGAGGGTAGCCGCAGAATCAGGGGCAAGAGTGAGTACTCCAGTGAAAGCGGCCGTTACAAGAGAGCAAAAAGTGCAAACAAAACCAGCGGTTAGAAGTCTTGACCTTGAACAGCAACGACAATTATATTGGCTCATACTAACATTTTTACAAGAGCAAATTTATTTAATTTAGTGATGCTCGCCGCAATACAAAATTACACAAAAAGGCTTCGAAGTGTTACTTTTGTTACAGATTGCATATTTTGTATCAGACCAAACAAAAGAAGAGAGAAACAAAAAAGTTTTTGTTTTTTTTGAACAAATTTTTAGCAACTTTCGTTACATAAAGCAACTTTTGACTCTTTTTTTGGAGCAACTTTTGAGAAACTTTTTTGAGAAATTCTGGGCAACTTTTGGGAAATCGCGAGCAACTTGTGGAAAGCACTAGTTTTGACACCATAATTTTAGCCTGCGAGCGGCCTTTTTTGTTGAGATCGGGCGTGCGTGATTAAAGGGGACTGGACCCCCCCCCCCGACCCTATTTCTTCTTCATGTTGCACGCACGATCTCAAAGAGAAGGTCCACTAACAGACTATCATAATCAACGAAAATATTTGTGAGTACATTTTTTTAAAAGTTAAACCCCCAACATCAAAAATTGCCACAGGATTCAAAACAAAATCAAGTATAATTAGATTTGATTGAATGACATTTTATCCGTGGAATTTCATTTGCTATGTAAACTAAATTGATTGACAAATGTTTATGATATAAGTTTGAATGAACGAATTAAGTTTTGAGGTTGGGGTGGGTTAACTGAAAACAAGACGCTTATGCAGCGTACACTGGGCTGCCTTGCTTTTTCGCATCGTTTAGACTTAGAGACATAAGATAAGTATGACCAGTCCGATAAAAACTGTTCGCATGAATTTCTATGCTCAGATTTAATTTAATAAAGTTCGAACCAGCCCTTCTAACACTGAAAAGCCTTTAAATTTGAAGATATAAATTGATAGCTGAATCATTCATTAAAGTTATAAAACTATGGCCTGTCGTTTTCCATACTCCAAACCATTCTCCTTTTGAGATTGTAACAATTTACTTTTCTAAAACTGCTCAAATTACATGGATTATTACATCAAACTTTAGTTTAAAGACAAGAGAAGCATTTTATCTAGGTACCACAGAATTACAATTAATTCACCGACTCAACAATTTATCTGAATCCTCCGCTTTTAAATAATTGCATTTGCAAACAAATACAAAGGAATATAAATTATCAAGCAGCAATGAAGATGTTTTTACACTACTTATCCATCGTTAAAAATCAGAAAGAATAGTGAATATTTAAGTGCTTTATTTTTTAAAAAATAATTGTGCACCGAAATATTTAACCCGCACGGCAACCAAAATTACGCGACAACGAATAATCGAACAAGACATGTGGGTAATTTTCTTGCTCATGTATGTTTAATTTTATAATACCAGCATTTACTTCCATGCAAAATGGAATGTTCATTTCGTTCCGCTTAGTCCAAAAAATTCAACTTTAGAAACCTAACTCAAATCATCTTAAACCAATTGAAGCAATTATAAAATCTGAACAAAACTTTGGTTTTGTTCGGTCGTTTGCGAGAGAGAGCAGCGATCAACTGTTTTGAGACAACTTGTGAACAAAATCAGTCGAGCATCTTTAAAACGTGTATTTCGAAATTTTCTAATAGCTTTTTACCTTAATGTCCATAAATGTTGCACAGCTAGCTTAAATTTTTAGACAAGATTTTCAATATTTAAAGCTTGACTACGAGATGCGAAAAATGATTGAAGTATTTTCAACTTAATTTTTTAACAACACAGCAATTATTTTGAAGAGTACCTTTTCGACGAACACAGATAAGATTTTATCACGTTCCTCTTGAATTATTTTGCATGTCAGTTCAAGATAATTCCTTTGTGAAGCCATTATTCCGAGATGTCTTTAAGTTATATATAATAATATATTCGCTGCTGGTTTTTGAGTAGATAAATTACAATAGCTAGCCAAACATCTGCAAATGACTGTGTAATAGTCACACAAATCCACCATTAATTTGCAAGAATTTTGAGAATTCTGAAAAAAAAGTATAACTTAGTGCGATCCTAGTCAGCTCGCGTGACCAAATTCTGACAAACTTTTATCGCTGCTTTTCTCTTCGTGCTCACTTCAATGAAGTAGTCATGGTGATGTCGATGCCGAGCCAATCACACAGCGAGTGACGTCATTGTTAGTACTTATGTAGACAACCTCGCGTAAGAATGCAATTTTCTAACAGAAAAACAGAGGAAAAAAACAAAAAAAACCCAACCCCTTTTTGGACTGGATTGCCACAAGCAACCCAGTAAATACCTCTTTGGGTGTTCTTGGAAATCTTTATCCGCCAAATTAGCTGATAGTAACATGTTTACGTGAGAACTGAAGCATAGCGTATGGTGAAATTGAATTCTTTGTCAAAATGTCATAGTTTAAAATGACAAAAGTTTGAAAAATCGACGTAGTGCAATGTTTGTGAATTTTGTGTTCACGCACAGAATTCCCAAACTTAAAATTCGACTTTTTTGTGCGTCTGCGACGTGTTTCTAGAGTTTTCGTACGACTGAATTTATGTACTTAGTGTTAGCTAATTCATAAGTAACAACTACCGTATAAGAGAATGTATGGGAAATTTGTTCGGGGAGCAACACTTTTTCGAATATATATCCACCAACCGGCTACAAAATGGCGTAAAAACCGGCACAAAGCAATTGTAAACAATAAATTAGAGGTAGGTGAAGTTTATTTCAAACTAGGTAGTAATTTACGTGTCTTTAGAGAATCAACAAATTTCCCATACATTCTCTTATACGGTAGCTGTTACTTAGGGAAGTACGTTTATTACTGGGGGGAGAGGGCTGGAGAATTCAGAGCAATTTTTCCCAAAAAATTTAAGACCCTCCCTAGTTATTTTAAAACTAAAGTTATGACCCTCCCCAAGAAAGTACCAACAATACTCATAACCCTCCCCCCCTACCCCTATATAAATATAATAAAGATAATTTTCCTCTCAGCAGTCAAATATACGCAGCATGAATTTCGAACATGCAGGGCTCGCAATAGCCTGCGTTGCTGGCGGTCTTGTGAGCGGGCGGAAAGAGTAGAAAATCGGACTGTGAACGAGTACAAACAAAAAGACTGGGGAGAGAATGACAATGCTTGTGGGTGGAGGGGGAGGGGTGAAAGGGAAAGACCGCCTGCCCGAAAACTAAGCTTTTTGCTTCCCGCCTCCTTGGGTAAATAAATACAAACAGCCAATCAC
>JAOEHV020464477.1:0-10132 GCA_025447995.2 Isaurus tuberculatus | reverse complement strand
TCCGGGCCGGAACAGATTTTAGAATTTCAGATTTCGGGAGCATGCGCAGAACCGTGACCATGTCCCTTTAAGAAACAATGGCAGGTCATTAAAATGTGACGTAAACTTAATCAAGCAAGGCCGTTTTGGCTGTGCTAAATATATCTGATTTAATCACCTTCCCACATGTGGTCTGCTCCTGTGGCACAGTCGGTTAGCGCGTCGTACTTATAAACAGTATGGGCGGTTACCCAGCTGGTGTAGCCATACTGAGACATGCGAAGGTCGGGAGTTCGAGCCTCCCCAGGAGCAATATACCACATTTTTAATTTTTTTTTCTCTTTTTTTCCTTTCAGTTTTAAAAATTCTTTAATTTGTTTATACATAAAATTGAAAAGCTGCAACAAAAAACATTTGATTTAATTGAGTAAACAGACACTTTCGTAATTACAAATAACCATTGACAATCACAATTCGTTCAGCTCATCTGCAGAGAACAAGACTTTGTCAATTGTGTTGAAAATATCGGAATTCGGAATCAATAAATTATGGTAGGGACTGTGTATGATTTTTTTGTGTATACTTTTTCTTTTTTCCCCTGAAAGTAAAAGTACAGCTAAAAAAGACGTCTGCGAATCGATCTTCTATCTTTTAAAAGGTCACAGCTCCAAGTCGAATGCCAGTTCTTAAAAGCAGGACGTCCTGGGCGGCTTCTGAGATCAACAAAACTCCACGTGGCTCCTTCTCATCAGATATCTTTGGTTGCACCCGAGCTGAGTTTCCTTTTTTTTGGGATTACAGTATAGTATAAACTAACTTTGTCTTTGAACGTACTCATTCGTCTTGGCTTTGAAGTAAACGACTTTTGCTTTCTATATGGAAAGAAATTTTATTTATTGAGCATTCCCCGCCTAAGAGTTTTCGGTCTTTCCGTCCTCCATAACTCCAGTTATCAAGGCCAAGGGAACAAAATCAGTTGATTCAAATAATGACAAAAAGACTAGGCATTGAAATCGTACGAGGAACTTTTAGTATTACATGAATACATGTATCATTTGGGACAATGGTAGATATAATAATAAATGAGAAACGATGCTTCTGTTTGTGTTTTTACTATATTGCGAACATATTTAAAAGATTTAGTAAAGTTTCAACTAGAAACATTTTCACTCTTTTTTTTCAGCGTCACGCCTGAGGTTTTTTTTAAAAAATTGTTTTTAGCTGAGCTTCGCTGTTCTTATAAAGTTGTTCTAATAAAAAAGAAGCATGCATCCTATTAAATAACATTTATTTACGCCAGTCCTCAATTTTATGCACCGATCAACTTTAAAATTTAACAATCTCTGAATTCTTTGAGACTTTATAACAGAGAGGGCAAAATTACTTGGCGCTGATTGGTCGCTGGTTTGCGAAATATGTTGTTTTGGCAATAAGCCGAAGTGGATGTAAACGGAATTACAGATTTAATGTTTTCTAGTGAAAACGAAAATTCAAGAAAAAGTACAAATTATTGGATAAACCGAACGTGTTTTAGAAGTGGGCAGCAGTAAGAAAAGTCGAACAAGCGAAGAAAGCGCTCGAAGAGTTTTGCCCTCGATGTCATTATAAACATGTAATCGCATGGTTCCTCGTAAAATTAAAGATTAATTTCACTTGTCTTTTCATTTTCCAAATTGCCCTCGTCGCTCTGCAACTCGGCAATTTTGGAAAAAATTGAAAACACTCGTAAAATTAATCCTTAATTTAAGCGACAGACCATTAGAAAAGTTATGGGAGGGGGGGGGGCAGACTAAGCACAAAAAAAATTCATGCAAAAGAAAATTAATTCAAAAAAATTCATGCAAGCAGAGTAGTCCTGGAAAAACATTCCTGCAAAGTCAAAAAAATTATTCATGTCAGGGAAACATCAAAGAAAAAAAATTCATGCGGCTCGAAAATTCCCCGCCCCCCATAACTTTTCTAATGGTCCGTCCCTAAGAAACTTTAACTATAGTTGCAACAAACACAGTTTAACTGGTGTTTTTCTTTTCCATAGAATTTAAAACCATATGACTGATTATCATTTGGGCCTAAAAGCTTCAATCTCACCATAAACTATGTAAACCGTAATTTTTTTTGTCTAAAAACACTAGCAAAAACTGATCTTTACAACGTGAACTCGTCTCCACGTCTCTTTTTCACGTTGTAAAGATCAGTTTTTGCTAGTCTTTTTAGACCAAAAAATTTAGTTTTTACATTATTTTCTACTGATCACGATCTTCTGATCCAACGTTGGCAAGGATAAATTGATCGTTCACGGTTTTGCATTGGTGTTAAACCTACTATTTTGAATATATAAACCGTGTTTTCTTTCAGTTTACAGAACTGGCCTTCTTGAGCCTCTGCTTAATTGTCTCCTTTGCGCCGGAGACTTTCTTCTAGAGTTTCAAGTCTAGTATAGCGCATGCGTGTTTGAAGTTACCCGATTCAATAATGCCGGGCACTTTAAAGCGCATGTTCACATGAGAGTTGTCTACGGTGGTCAGTTAATCCTGTCCCCTAAGTTATCCAGGGCTGAGCAAACTCTTCATATTAACTCTATACTAGGGTAACATAGGGTGAAATCGAAACACACATGAAACCTAGACAACTCGAGAAAAAAATAACTCGGTCTGGTAGATCCCCTGGAAATAGAGTTGTTCTGATCCACGTTAATTGTCTCGGCGATGGGGCATCTTTGACGCATGCGTGGTGCTTATGCGTCGTTACACAGCAAATACAATTATAAGATGACTTGGTGTTTGAACCTTTCGATGCGAACTAGGGTCGATTTTGACCCTATTATCCTCCGAGATAACTCATTTCATTAGATAACCTATTCCCAGAATTCCAAACCCCCGAGATAACTCTCCCGGGACCGAAATAAGTTTTCAGCCGAGTCTCAAAAGAGTAGTTATTTATTTAATTTGATTTGTTTCTGCTGAAGCCAACTGATATAATTATTGTTATAAACTTAGGTTCATTATTATTTAAGGTAAATTTAAGGGGTAATACCCGCCAACAGTTTTGGCTAAGTGTCTAGTTTTTGTGGCTGTATCAGTTAAATTTATCTATTCTCATGCTTATCTGTCACACGCCACCTCCATATCAATTTTGCTTTAGGGACCGGTGAGAAAGTATCTGTTAGGGGAAGGGGGGGGGGGAAAGCGGAGGAAATATGGGTGCGCCACGATATAATTCTCACTAGTCTGGTTGCGCCACCAAATACTATTTTGTGAGGGTTGACGGGCCATGAATCACATGCCCAAAATTTAGCCTTACTCGGAAATTGCTTGTTTGATACAACTATTATTTCATCTCTTCACTTGAAGTTGTGATCAAGATCGTAACCGTGAAGTTTATGGACGCATAAATGAAACATTCTCCAGCTCTTTTTGGTTGAGAGCGCTCCTAGCTGCCCTCAACTTTAGTTACAGTCTGAAATTATTATGTTATTTACTCAAAGGTTCTGATTGGTGGATCTCATATTTCTGTTCGGAACCAATGCAAGGATATATATACTGTTTGTAAATGAAAAAACTGGTATTGTACATTAATTAACTTGTATATCAATGAACAGTTCTTGCCGTAAAGGCTGCTGATGTACACGTACCGAGGTTAAAACTATATGTAAAAAATGGCCTAAATATGCAATTTACATTTAGGTGGGCCATAAAAAATTTTACCATGCCTTCGAGAGGCCACGAAATTTTCTAGCAGCGCTTTGATGGGTCATGAAATATTTTTGAAAAATTTAAATTTTTTCTCCGGCCTTCCCTAGCAGATACTTTCTGACCAGTCCCTTACTTCATTATCTTATATAGGAGTTCTAGTTTGTTTGTTAGCAACGCTGTGCTCATGAAACAAATACAGCTGTCAACGGTCACTAAATTTCAGCCTCACCACTATTTGGGTAAAGTTAACGGGTAATGACCGCTACCCATGTGTCCTTAGCTGGAGTAGCACTAGTAGTAACACAGTAGGAATGATCTTTCCTGTGCTTCGATTTTTCAAATAAAAAGTGCATTGTTCTCGACAGGTAAAGACGCATCATTTTCATTCTACTAGTTCAATTCGAATTATCAAATTACTCCAAAATATTTTAGACTGCTTTTCCTAAACAAAATTATTAATAATATACCGAAAATAATTTTAATTTTAAGAATTCCAATAATTTCTGCACTGGTGTAAATTCTAGCATTAAATTTACTGCGCATTCCGTTTCTCCTAGCAAATAGCGATACCACTATGGGCCCTCAGCCCAATTCTCCCTTACATCGCCATGTTTCCTCATCCCCATTCCTTCTCAGGAAGATCCCTCAGCCCCATTCTCCTCCACATGCGCCAGCTGATAATGGATCCTTCTCAAATGTCCAAGTTTTTCTCTCTCATGCGTAAGGCGGCTTTCTAATTCCAGGACCCTAACCTACGGCAACAAGATGCAGTTCACTTAAGAATATTTAAATTTCATATTAGCATCACAAGAATCTATGGGTGGTCAAATCCGGCTAATGATAAAGTTACACATGCATCCCTTAGCTGGGTTAACGTTTAAGTCAAGATAGGCGTACGGCTAAGCTTACGTTTTGGGGAAGGGTAGGTTGGTTTTTGGGTTAACGTTTGAACCAAGATAGGCGTAAGGCTTTGCTTAAGTTTTGGGGGAGGGGTAGGTTGGTTGATGGGTTAAGGTAAGAGTTATAAATGGGTAAGGTTCAGCTTAAGATTTTGGGTGTCGTTGTCGCTGATAAGGGAGGGCTCAGGGGAGAAGTTTTGGTTAGGGTAAGGGTCAAGACTGGGCAAATATCCAGCTTAAGGTTTGGAGTTAGGACTAAGGTTATCTAGAAACCCAGATACATGCTACACTGCAAAAGCTCGAAAAAGGTGGGTGAACAAGCGCTCAATATGAAACTAACATATAGGCAGGTTTGCAGGAAACTACTCTGCCGGTTTAGTTAGCAATTGAGCCGGCTAAAGATCTGGTAACAAATTTCGTTCCCAATCTTTCGCCTTGAAAGCGGGGCTACCAAGCTCCTGATTACAAGATGGAGGACGCAAGCCCGACACGAAAAAAAAGACTCGGCAACCAAGTGCTCAAAACAGGATTTTATTTCAATTAAATTACTCATTATAGTGGCACCAATACTCAAGGACTTCAAGAGTTCATTCAAACTTTTTATCTAAACGATATGTGACGATATCGAACGATTGTACGTGCGATACCTAAAATCGTTCGTCGCCATTACCGTGTGTTCGCCGGCCAAACTCCAGCCGGCGAATTTCGCCGGGAGCCGGCACTTAGCGACAACATTGCAAAGGGGCCACTGTTTAAAGGCCAAAAAGCATAAACCAAGGGTTAAAATTTTAAGCAAAGTTCCTATTTCCAAGCTTCTATAAAATAATATTGGCCGAAAATTTTCGATTATGGTAGCAATTTCCAAAAAGCATGAACAGTAGTTAATAAACACCGCACATCCTCTCTTGAGAAGTAATTAGTCTTTGATTTCCAGCTTAACTCATGGTTAACTTTTCTTCGGTAAGTCACCCAGCAATAATGACATAGAGGATATTGCATGCCCGCACGTGGATACGAATTTTATCTTCGAGTGTTTATCCTGGTATTTCATCGGTGTCTATACAATAAATTTACTTATTATATAGATAACGATGAAATACCAGAATTTCTCCAGTGACGCAAATTTCGTATCCAGTGAAAATACCATTTTTATGTTTCACAGTCTGAAGATATCACGGTTGTACTTCAGTCTAGCCAATAGTTAGTCTTATTTTTTAAACTTATATATCAACTTGAACATTCCAAGATAAAATTCGTATCCACGCGCGGGCATGTAATATCCTCTATAAACTATGCAGTCTCGTGGCGAAAAATTTTGATGGTGAGAAATTTTGAACCGACACCAATAGCGAAACTCACATTCTAATAAATTATTTCATGGGGAGGGGAGTGTAAAAGTGTATAACGTTTATGATTCTGGTTGATTTATCACAAGTATTGTTTGTGAATAATAATCACGAAAGAGAAAAATAAGATAACAGGAATTGAATTTTTCTTCTTCTGGTTAGTTGAAGTTTTCCAAAGTTAATAGTTGACGAAAACACCATTCGAATAGATATACATAAACTAAAAACACACCATTACTAAACGAATTCTAAACATTTGAAGTGATTAATAATGTTGTTTCTAAGACATAAAACCATCTTAAATTTTTTAATTTAACTTCGTTTGAATTAAGCAGAATGTTGAGGACCTTTTTGGCCAATTAGGGGAAGGGTCCGTGCGCACTCGTGCGAGCTGGAATCTACAAAACTACTAGCTTGAACAACAAACAATAATGAAGAGGAGAAAGATTGAAAAATAGCTTACATGCATAGGACTAGAAGGATAAGACATCATTTTACAAACCTTAGCTTCCATTTCAAGCCTTTTTGCTTGCGTCAGGGTAAGTTTCGAGTAGTCTGGTACAGTTTCTAATAGGACAAAAAATTTAATTGTTAAAAAATGCAAAGACACAACTGCCAAGAATTTAAGGACACTTCGACTAGTAGCGGATTTAAGTATACGGAAATTTTGAGCAGAAAGATCACAAGTTACTCAAACCAATGGCGAACGTGCTTTCAGTTATGATGGACCATTATCTTTTTAACAAATTTATTTTTAAAAAGTGTTTTTATCAATACCTTAAGTTTTTTAATAATATAAGTTTTTACCCTCTTTATTGCAAAGCGCCAGAAACGTTTTAGGATATGAGCAGTATATATATGCGGTATTGAACAAGCTTGTTCGGTCAAGATGGCTGGATATTGGCAAAGTTCTTTTTTTGTGTGTTATTATGAAAATGCAAACAAAGAACGAGGCCAATATCCAGCCGTCTTGACCGAACAAGCTTGCTCAATAAAGGATTTATTATATGGCCAAAGAATTTCACTTTACTAATGAAAATGACTTGTTTATTTTCGAGCGCTGGGAAAGAAAGCCAACTGAGCACTGATGGCGCGTGCTCGTTCTTGATTGGACAAATTGAAAAATAACCTGATTTAATTGGTTCACAAGTTTGATGAGTAAACGTCAAAATGGAATCAGAAGCTACAAACTTCCAAGAAGCAAGTTTATACTCTTCGGACGACTTTCAAATACTTTGGAAACGTTAAAAGCGACGAAAATGGCTTAATTTTCAAAATAAAAAGGATTTTCGGTTTTTGTTGACCAATAAATTTACGAAACTCGTCTATGTTTTCTTTGTTTTGACTGTGCGACTCTATGCTCCACGCAATTTTTTTCCTTGTGGGAACAAAACGGGCAAACCCGAGCGGGCAAGATGGGCCTATCTTATCCGCTTGTGTAACCAATCAGAACACAGAATTTGCTTCATCTTGCCCGCTCAGCGAGCCTGCCATATAATAAATATATTTACATTAACATTATTCATGGCAACAGCATAATGAAAACTTAAATTGAGAAAAAAAATTAGAAAAATTTTTAACATTAAAATACACACATTTCCACTTTTGAAACTATTAAGGTAATCTCTTTATATCTGGTTTTTAACCTTAAGTACATATAACAAAAGCTAAGCTAAATCCTTTTCGGAGCCCAGTAGCGGATCCAGGATTTTTCATAGCGGGGTTCCATTTTTTCATATTTTCCTAAAACGAACTTTTTACCTTATCACTCGAATTTTAGCAAATGTAATGTGAATGTAGTTATAGGTATGGGATTCTCGAAATGGGTTCCATGGAACCCTGGGAACCCCCTCTGGATCCGCTACTGGAGCCTAGTTGCCCATAGGAGCCGGCGCCGGTTTCTGTAGCGTTAAGCGGATGAGAGTCATTGACTCCCCCTGGACGGGACACTAATCCGTCGCAAGTTAGCTCCCAGCCGAAGCTGGTACTCATTTACCGACCTTGTAAGGATGGAAAGCTTAGTAAGTTTTGGCGGAAAAGAAGGTCACAAAAATGTTCAAATTTCGGCAGAGCCGAGGAATCGAACCTGGGACCTTGTGGTTGGAAGGCAGAGATCTTACAAACTGTGCCAACCACGCCGCTATACATATAACAAAGTAACTGAAATAATCTATGTTTAAACTGTGTAATGCCAGAACTCACTGTGAATTCATATCCTTCACTTCCGAATTTTAAAAAACTTTGCAAAACAAGGACCCCCTGATAATATGTGCTTGATATGTTAAACACTGTTTCTGTGATGCAACGGAAGTTTTAGACTAACGAATGTATGAGATTCAGTCAATAATCATTTACTCACTTTTATCCGCAATCATTTCTGCTCCAGACTTCGCAGATGCAACCACACCTGCAGTTGCTTCAACAACTAGGAAACAAAGCGCGTTGTTAGAACTGTATACTCACGAGAATGAGTGCATGGAAACAAATAGAAATGCATTACTTACCTTCTCTCGACGCTGACTGCAAAGCAGACAACTTGGGATAGAAATCATTACTTACCTTCTCTCGACGCTGACTGCAAAGCAGACAACTTGGGACTCTCCTTATCGGCTTTCACACGTGAAGCCGCCACCTGAAGCAAAACACAAGAACTAAAATTACGTTTCAAAATGTCATGCATTTTGTGTAATAATAGGAATCTCTTGTTTCTTTTTCTTTATTCACCACAAAGAAATTTATGAACAAATTAAAAGTACAAAATATATAATAAAGGCGAAGGTTATTGGGACTGGGTCGAGGGACGTAATGTTGGAGACACAGTCGTGAGGTTTTGCTTTATTTCGACATTGATTTCAGAAAATAAACATGTCATTTCTTTTTGTTTTGGCAGCTTTGCCAGTTGGGAATCCTAGAAACACAAGATCTCCTCTTTCTCTCCTTTTCTGCTTCACCTCCATACTAAAAAGTTAGTTTGTGTTCCCTAGGTTACGTCACAAGCTATTGTGGTCTGGTATTTGGCCGCGCAAGACGACTTTCACTTAAGCGCTTTTAAAACCGCCATTATTTGTCCTACACATCTCAAATTTTGGAATCGTATGTCTGAAACGCTATGTTTTCCAAATGTGTAAAAAAATTAAAGTTTCGTGTCATAAACACCTTAATGATGCTCGAGTTAACTAATCTACTTCTCTTTGCGTTACTCATAATCACTAAAATTAACGTAACTTACATTTATACCTTCATTGACCAATTATGGCATGAAAAATATTGTGCTTTTCCTACTTTTTACTGAAGCGACAACCCAGATTTCAAAAAGCAACGACCTACCAACTGAGCAGTGCTGGCAGATATCTCATTTGATGAAACAATAATTTCCTCGAACTTTCCTTTTCCTTGCACAACTTTGTCTGCTGAGTCTCTATAATGGAATGGTATACATACATTGAAATTATTTATTTAGTGATTGGGACGAGAAAAAAAATACACTAACAAAATCATCTTTTTTCTTTATCTTCCTTAAAATTCAACTTTATTACACATCCTCCTTGTGGATCTTTTCAAGTTTACATTACATATGATATAAAGATACTCATAGCTAAAACTTCGTGTTGATTAAAAAAATAACCTATTTATATCAACATGATATAAGTCACGATGTGGGGTAAAATTTTAAGAATACAAAACATTTAAAAAAAGCTTATCCATCGCATACTTAAAGTCTGTTAAAAGGACGTTTCCTAGACAAATGTTTAAAATAATTAGAAATTTTTGCCATTTTTCTTCGTTGAGATTGTTACAAATTCAACACGCTCTTACAAAAATGATTTTTCTGCAGCCTTAGGGAACTGTCATTAAATCCATCCACGAGGGGGCTGGAAGGAAAAACTAAATATTTACAAAAATCTCATGACTAGAACTGTAATTTTGGTTCGTGCCCTATCCTTTGTAAATAGAATAAAATGATATCAACAACTTGAGCTAGAAAAACATTTAACCGATCCATTCTAAGATTTCTGATATGCACGAGGCATTCAATATCATCACATTTTCTACTATTATCAACATTTATTCCGTGCTTATTACTCTATTCTTCATCCTTGAACTGTTCGCTTCCCTCTTCACTATTTAACAATTAGTCGCCGAAGGTCGAGGTGACTATTCGCCGATAATCACAGAGCCTGAGGCGACTAATTGTTTTAGTATAATTACACTTGTG
>JAOEHV020464367.1:0-10132 GCA_025447995.2 Isaurus tuberculatus | reverse complement strand
CTGCCTGACGCTAGCTACGCCCCTTGACTCCCGATTGGAACCTTGATTACATTTCGTTTTATAGTATCTGAAACCTAGTTACAACGGTTGGGCATTTGCCCCCCCTGCCTGACGCTAGCTACGCCCCTTGACTCCCGATTGGAACCTTGATTACATTTCGTTTTATAGTATCTGAAACCTAGTTACAACGGTTGGGCATTTGCCCCCCCTGCCTGACGCTAGCTACGCCCCTTGACTCCCGATTGGAACCTTGATTACATTTCGTTTTATAGTATCTGAAACCTAGTTACAACGGTTGGGCATTTGCCCCCCCTGCCTGACGCTAGCTACGCCCCTTGACTCCCGATTGGAACCTTGATTACATTTCGTTTTATAGTATCTGAAACCTAATTACGATGGTTGGAGGCGAGTTGTTGGATTTGCGTTGTTTGTGCTACTTTTATTTTTGAAAATCTTGGCAGAAAACAAAATTCACTTATGGCGAACTTGATAATGCTAATGAACTTGCGCAACAGTTTGCCTCTTTGCTCCTGTTCCTGTTTGATAATCTGTAAACTAATGCATTACGCAGATTATTGGGCAGCGGTCGACGCCTTATTAGATTAAATAAATATATAAATTAATTTTTAAAACATCGAAAATTAGTAAATTATGGACAGTTCTTAATTTATGGAAAGATGGACTTTAAGCATCGATTTGAATTGCTTTACGGTTTCAATACGGGTAACGTCTTTAGGAACATCATTCCATTCTACAGCAGTTCTTGGAACGAAAGAACATTTATAACTATCAGTTTTAGCAGCTAGACGAGAGAGTATATATGTTTTTTTTCCTAGTTTTCGTTTCTGAGTAGTTCACAAAGTCAGTTGCATTTATGACGTTTAAGCCATGTAATGATTTGTATAAAAATATGAGTCTGTTCTTTTTTTTTTTCAAGACCTCCTGACCTAAATACAATGTAAATATTCTAGTGACTAATTGTGTTGTTCAGTCTTTTCTGTTACAATTAGTCGATGCCCTAAAATATGTAAATTTATTGTATTTTGTTTTTTTTTTTTGCATTAATAATTATTGTAATCAGAGACATTGTTATTAAAATCTTGAATCTTGAATCTTGAATCTTGTTCCATTTTCTGATTGAGGAGAGAGAAGGCCATTCCAGGTCTTGAATCATTGCTTCTGTGGAATAGTTGTTCTTAAAGTTCCTTTTTACTTACTGGTCAAATACTTTTTATCTTTTCGCGGCAGATCTTTGACCTAAAAGGCTCAATGCGAAGTCGCTACGTTCAGAGTTCAGGAACAGATGATGTGCTGATGGACGAAAACCTCCTAGAATGTAAGTTAATTGTTCAAATTGTGAGTCAGTTGTTTGCAAATTAGTTAACTTCAGCACAGATACATACTTATATACTTTGTTTCATTTTGAATTTTACAGTAGCTATGTAGGTAGAATCTCCGATAATTTTTACTCGAAGCTTTATGAGAAACCTACTTTTGCAAATTAATTCCAAATTGAACTCGAAGTCGTATAATACTTTTTCGGACTAGATATACGAAAAACCATTTTGACCATAAGTATGGAAACAAAGGATTGTATATCTATATCAAGCTACAATTTCAGCACGAGCCATAAGGAGTAGACCGCAATGAAAACAGTTGAATAGTTCGTGTATGATACATAATTAAGAGCTACAAAGGACAGTGCAGACATGTTTTCAGTAAACTTTACCAAGTAGTGTAGCTGCCACTCGAGGTAGTTTATTCCTTCTACGACTGCAAGCTTTACTGATCTTTCGATGTAAGCGTAAAACTGTATATAAAGAGACTAAATCAGTTACGAAAATAGAAAGGGAAAACGATAAAAAGGAAAATACTAACCTTTGTCAGCCCTATAGGAATCTGTCTTTGCAAATAAAGTTCAACTAAATCGAATCAACAATGGTAAAAAACCACGACTAAATCACGTGATCTGAAATGGCGGGAAAATCGCCGAGGGGTCTGGGCCGTGTCTCTGCTACAAGTAGAGTTTCATGTGGAGACTTGTAATCCTGCTGTAAATGATTGTAAGAACACGTTTATGTAGATCAGTCATCTTGTCAGTATGGAGTGCAAAACAAATATAGGACTGTAGGTATACGGTGACTTTAACCTACCCCATCCCCCATAGGACTGTAGGTATAAGGTGACTTTAACCTACCCCATCCACCATTGTTCTCCCAAAAAAAAAATCCATTCTTACTCCAAATGCGTTTTCCTTCATTAGTAATTCGTGAAGAACCGATTTTTATCCGGCCACATTCAAAAGCAGTCTTGTCTCGAGCAATACACAATGACACAGAATTTCTGTCCCAACACATGGTCATGGATTATTCCCTGCTTGTTGGTATGGATGAAACTACCTCAGAACTTGTTATTGGAATTATCGGTAAGTTGACATGACGTTTATAACCCGGGAAAGATTCTTGTGTTGACAATCGCCCCTATGCTCAACTGATTGCGTTTTAAAGTTGAAAATCAAAAGATTTATAGAAGCGTCAAGAAGCCCGGTTTCCATGTGATTGCTTTAATTGTTTGATCACTGAAAATATTATTCAGCGATCCCAACAATTTTATAGAAACCGAATTTCATGAACGATATGGATCACAGCGATCAGGATCGGTGGAATAGAACTAGGTTTTATTTCACTCGTGAATTGAAGATAGTTGAATATTGCATTATATCCTGCGGACTTTGTTTTTTGATAATTTATTCATTGACATATTTTTTTAATAGATGATAACATATTTATTAAATATATTGTGTTGTGTTTTTTTAAAAATTGTAAATTATAACATTTTAAGCCTTTCTTTTAATAACATTAGCTATTGTAAATTTCTTATTTAACAGAATATTACATGGGCGATAGGAAATACAATTTTTATCTTCTTGAGCTGAAAGTCCCATCTCCGAGGGCTAACGAAATATCCTCTGTTTCCGAGCAGAAGTTATTAAAAATTCTTGTGATTTGGTAGAAAGGGAAATATTTTTATCCCATTACGCAAAACTTAAAAATATCTTTGTCTAACGTTTAGTGCGGCAAAATTCTCAACTTAAAGGAGGAGTTCTTGAATGACATTAAGTTTAGAACATATAAAACAACCCTATCAGTGTCATCATTGTAACTCCATCAAAATCATGCACATTATCGTCACCATCATCATCGCCACTGTCATCAACATAGCCATCGTCATAACCAGCATTATCATCATTACAACCACCATAATCACTTTTACATCACCATTCTCAACACCATCTTAATCATCAACATGAGCATCCTCTTTTCATTACTATTATCAACACCATCATCACCGTTATCAATACCATTACCACGTCATCAATACCATAAATACCGTTATCGATACCATTACCACCGTCATCGATACCATTAACACCGTCATCAACATTAGCATACCTGTTGTGTCACCATAGCCCTCTTCCACAACAACACCACTATCATGAATGTAAAAACCCAAAATAACATAAAAAGTGAAACTTTTAACTCAAAACAATTTTTCCCTCTGGTAGATTTCATTCGGACATTCACTTGGGACAAGAAACTGGAGATGTACGTAAAATCAAGCGGAATCCTGGGGGGTCAGGGAAAGATGCCGACCGTGGTCTCCCCAGAAGTGTACAGGACCCGATTCAACGAAGCCATGCAAAGGTACTTTCTGATGGTACCTGACAAATGGACAGGCCTTGGAAATGAGTTAGTCTAGGGGTTAAATTTTTTGTTTGAATGAAAATAATTAATCTGTAGGGGTGGAAAATTATTTAAAGTTTTGTGTGTAGCAGAAAGGCTTCTTATAAGACATAAGATTTGAATTACAGAAACTTTAAGGGTGAACCACATTACACATCATGCTAGAAATGGAGAAAAAGGTGGTTGAATTCTAAAAATTTCCTTTTCATTCGTTGGGAAAAACGCTGAAATAGATAGAGGTTATAAAAAAATGAACAACTCTAATTCCAATTTACTGCGTAAGGAAACGCTGAGCGTTTACATGCAATTTCAGAAATATAAGTGTCAATAGATGCCTGCCAAACAATATGGTTGATTTAAGATTGTTTAATTCAGGATTTTATCACAAATTTTGAAAGAGACATAATAATTGTATATTTTGTGATGACACAAAAATTACAAAATGTATAAAAAAATAGAAAGGTACAAAATTTTGAAGTCTAAGAATTTTAAGAATTGGAGCGAACTTTGCTAGGATGTGAAGTCGCAAACTAGATAGGGTTTAAGCCTGGTTACTTTATGTGGGATATTTGATATGATTGCTAGCTGTGTTTTTTCCCATTTCCCAAACACAAGGCACGTCTTTCATCAGCACTTATCGAAAAAGAGAAAATTGTTCGAAAATTTTCCTTATAATGCGTTGATTGTGCGTTTCAGTTTATTTTGCAACTAAACTTCTTTTCCTTGCCTCGAGCTGTTTATTATATGATTTTAAGCGCTTCTGCAAAAAGATTTTGATTTTTGTCAAACCTTTTTTTTTTAAAGTTACTTTGAAAGCAGAGCAAGATATGTGCAAAAGTAAACTCAATAGAGACGCATAGATTTTTCTGTTACTCGATTTTCACGCATAACAACATTTCAAGCATACTAACTACAAAATACATTGGATCATACTTGCTAAAGCCGCCGCCTACAACAAGACCAAGAGCTGCAACTTATGCCTGACGGGAAAACTACACATCATCAGAGCTGACACCTCAACACTTTTAAACAAGAGATCAGAACTTATTTCAAAATGCCGCCATGAGACTAAATTCCTTTTAAAAAATCTTAATTAAGCGAGGATAATAGTTTATGAAAGCAATAGATTATCACTTAAATTTGCATTACAGAGAACTTGTGTATATAAAGGGATAGTATATTTTCATATAATAAATCTGTCTGAAGATCGCGAAAGCGTGAAACTCAGAGTAACAGAAAAATCTATGCGTCTCTATTGAGTTTACTTTTCCACATATACAAGTTATATATATATATATGGAAATGAATCCACGGAAAGAGCGACACCGAACTACTAACTGCTCCTTTTTTTAATGAAAAACATATATATGTCGTGAGTGGGAATCGAACCCGCGTCCCCCTGGTTACTAGTCGTGTGTGCTAACCACTGCACCATCACGACAACCCTGCTGGAAACAGAGCAATCGATGACGTTGGCTCTTTCTGTAGGTACTGGAGGCATACTAACACAGATTACGTAAATGCAATTTTAACCAATGAAAAATACTAAAATAAGGCTTACCCCGACCGTCAACCAATCAAGAAGCACTTCCCCCGTTACGCACAGAAACGCCCATAAAGCTAGTAGTTAGCCACGGGGTTCCCCGGCGTTTTCACATTCAGGAACAGGACAAACATCGGATCATCCGAGAATGACTCAGGCTATATGTATATACAGTATATATGTATATTAAAGAACGACTGAATGCTAAAATTGACTTTTTATCGTTTGAATATTTAGGCATAATAGAACAACTATATGAAGTTTTTTTAAAGTGTTAGCCGAGCAGTTCAGAAAAAACTAATATTTTGTAACTAATCGACAAGATTTGCTCGGCGGCTCAATATTTGATGTCAGCGGTTGTATATGACGTAGGTTACGATATTCAGAGCTTTTAAAATGTGATTGCAAGACTAAAAAAGCGGAGAGGTTCAACTATACCAGTGCGAACCAACATATGCACAGGGGTAGCATCCCGACTTTTTGATTGTCGTGCAATCACAATTTAAAAGCGAAATTTTTTCTCAGCTAATTGAAATGTTCGATCATTTTTGGGGGCAATAAATAACTGCAGGATTTCACCTTGCGGGTTAAAACAAAAAGCTTTGAAAAAAAAATGGGAAATTTGTAAACGACTTTTCAAAATTTGTGTAATTTTTTTCAAAAAAATTATGAAAAGGTTTTCACTGAATTGTAAATAGATTAAGAAAAAAAAGCAATTCAAATGTATTTATTATTGTTTGAATAAGAAATAATAAAGCAGCTAAGATAGTGTTTGATTTCCAACGGTTGTCACTGCAACGTTGTTATTCCTCTGGGTCCTAATTGGATGAGATACTACTCCAACCTGACACAGTTAACTAGTATTCCAGGAACGTACGCTTGCTGGATTTAAGATGATGAATAGCCGACAAAGCTAAACAAATGCCTAAGGAACATATAAATAGAATCTTTTTAAGGCAAGTTCCGTTTCTTTTCTTTATTTCAACCCTTCTCTTTTCGGCTTCCTCCTTCTTCAGGGGTCATTACAATCAGGTTGTGTTTTCGCGGTCTTCCACGATAATTAACAAATTAATTTCTAAAATAAGTGACGCAAACAATGGTAATACGACAACGGACTTCATGAAATAGGCTGATTTCGGAGAACTTACTAAACTCTTGACGCCTTTCATAAAAATGTCCTAGCCAATTTTTGTGCAGTAATCTTAATAAAGGTCTCTCTTCACTGGAAACAAACCTTGATTTAAGAGCGTGTCTCTGTCAAAACCACCCGGTCATCTTCGCGTCAAAAATCATTTTTCCTGAAACTCTAGCAACTGAAAGACTTAACCTAGCAATAAACCAAAATCGGTTTAGTTTTGTTCAAAACAATTTTAAAAATGGCCTCAGAGGAAGCCGTTAGATGTTTTCCCGAGCCAGGGCCCATCGCCATATCTTGAAAATTGAAATTTGCGTACTTTTTGTGGCGCTCTAAAAAATATCTGCACATCATACAGAAAAAATTTAATAAAGATTTGTTTATAATTATCAGTAGAATTCGACGAAAGAAACGGTTTTTATTTCAAAGCGGTTGAAACTGAGAAATCGAACCTCTTGTAACCCCTTGAACTCACCCTCCAGCAAGGGCGCGAAAATGGCTTGATATGGATGCACGGTTTTCACATCAGCCAAAATCAGACCAAAAGCAAAGTTAACCTCTTACGTCAAAAATGAACCAAATTCCGACAAAAACGATGGAGTAACCCTTTGCCAAAAAAATGGCACAAAATCTGACTAAAACCATGGAGTAAACCCTTTCAGATTTTGCGCTTTTATTCCGATTTTGGTTCATTTTTCAGGTCAGTTTAGTTTTGGTCGGATTTTCACTTATATTTCATGTAACAGATTAGTCCATGGTTTTGGTCGGATTTTGGATCAGCAGGCCCGTCGGACGAGGGGGGGCTAGGGGGGCTGCAGCCACCCCCCCCCAATAATTTGGACATATGAAATTTCTCATTACGTAGTTACGAGTTTTTAATTCAGTCCGGGGCTGGTTGTCTACCCTTCACAGCTCACAGCCCCCCAATCAAAATTTTGTTCCGACGAGCCTGATCATTTTTGAGGTAAGGGGTTAGTCTATGGTTTTGGTCGGATTTTGGCTCATTTTTGAGATAAGGGGTTAGTCCAATATTTTGGTCAGATTTTGGCTCATTTTTGAGGTAAGAGATTAGTCCATGGTTTTGGGCGGATTTTGGTTCATTTTTGAGATAAGGGATTAGTGCATGGTTTTCGTAGAATTGTAGTTCATTTTCAAAGTAAGCGGTTAGTCCATGGTTTTTGTCGAATTTTGGCTCATTTTTGAGGTAAGGGGTTTGTCCATGGTTTTGGTCGTATTTTGGTTCAATTTTTTCGTTAAAGGGTTAGTCCATGGTTTTGGTCGGATATTGGCTTATTTTTGAGATAAGGGGTTAGTCCAACGTTTTTGCCGGATTTGGGTTTATTATTGAGGTAAGGGCTTAGTCCATGGTTTTGTTCGGATTTTGGCTCATTTGTGAGGTAAGGGGTTAGTCCACGGTTTTCGTCGGATTTGGCTCATTTTGGAGGTAAGGGGTTAATCCATGGTTTTGGTCGGATTATGCCTCATTTTTGAGGTAAGGGGTTAGTCCATGGTTTGGGGCGGATTATGCCTCATTTTTGAGGTAAGGGGTTAGTCCATGGTTTTGGTCGGATTTTGGTGCATTTTTGAAGTAAAGGGTTAGTTCATGGTTTTGGTTGGCTTTTGGCTCATTTTTGAGGTAATGGGTTAGACTTTCAAACCATATTCTAATTGTAAAATTAACATGAAACCACAGAAATCTAACTTGTTTCAGTTGTAAGAGTTCACTCTCAGTAACGCCATTTTTTCCATCTTTCGTTTTATCTTAAAACAAGAACGTACTACTGAACCCCACATCCATTGATCGAACACCAAACAGCAAAATTCAGTTGTGGAGGCCAGTACTTAATATTATGGCCCTATAACCATCGACGAGATTCCTTTCGTGAATGATGTGTGATTTTTGTATCTGTTAATACATCACGAAAGGATATTGTAAAAAAATTGTTTGGTGAAATATAAATCTTTTGATGAATTAATCTAACGGCTATAGCTTTATTCAGGGTGGTAAAGGGTTTTTTCGTTAAACGAGATTGTGCCATTTTTATTGACGAGAAACGTGAAATCATCTAATTCTATTCCCGTGAAACGTGATTTGACTCACCCCGTGAAACGTGATTTAGCAGTTTCGAGTCTCCGAGCTTCGAGATTTAGCTCAAGTCCGCGAAACGTGATTTGTTCTAGATCACTTATTTAAGATCAATTATAGCCTTTGACCTAGCCTGACTGTCATAGTGGTGTCATTTTCTAATCTCGTACCCAGATCTCACTGAAAAGTGGGAGATCTGGGTACGAGATTAGTCATTTTCCAGATGTTCCGGCTAATATGTCAGCTGCGCTGCAACAAACAACAGCTCTATTAAGTTTCACATCAAAGATAGTGTCAAAGGTCATGGATTGTAAGTGTGGGACGTGTTATTTTCGTGAAAAGCGCTGTTTATCTTCCATGAAACGTGAAAGAGCCATTTTTCGGCCCGTGAAACGTGATCCATACCCCCCTTTACCACCCTGTTTATTAACCCAGTTCCAACTCCACCAAAAACATGGCGGCCACAATTTTTGGTGGTCCGCTAATTCTACTTTTTTTGGCGCTTCTGCTGCGTTCAAAGCTGTCCGAAGTCCACCAGTTTATGACTGAAAGTACCACACTTCATAAAAGAAACTTTCGAGGCTTCAAACTAAGCTCAACAGTAGTTGGCTCAATCGCTCTCTCAGAGTTTAAACAACGCAAGTCGTCCGCCATTTTGGTTCAGCCATGTCATGTCATGCTTTTCTCCTGTCTTCTACTCAAGAGTGGAGATATTAGCCCAAACCCTGGCCCGGCTAAAGAGCAATGTAAAAAGGAAAAAAGGACATGCACTGAATGCGGACGGGTCGTAGCTCGAAATCATCGAGCAACTCGATGTGATGGTTGCTCTATGTGGATTCACATAAAATGTGGAGCAGTGTCTCAAAAGGAATATCGGACTATGAAATCTACCGATGACTTTTCACACACCTGTAAATCCTGCTGCGAGCTATTATACCAACTTCCTTTTGCCGACGCAAGTCTAAATTCCAGTAGCTCTACTCTGTGCTCCAATTTAGATGAAGAAGACGATAACTCAGTTTGGGATGAATTTGACAGCATAGCAAGGAACTATCGCAAAAATTTCAAGATCAGACATGTAAATGCTAACAGCATTAGTGGTTTCAAGTTCTATGAGATAAAGAGCTGGTTGCTTTCTGGGAGATTTGATATTATTGTGATTTCAGAAACCAAGATTGACAAGAGTTTCCCTGACAGCCAGTTTCAAATTGACGGTTTTCGCTTGTGTCGAAGCGACAGAAAGGCCGGTGGTGGAGGACTAATGATATATGTGCGAAGTGATGTCCACTTTGTGAGGGTTAAACAACTTAGGGGTCTCTCTACGGAACATTGGTCTGGTTTAACGACCGAATCAATTGTACTCAAGGTTAAGTTGGGCAAAACCTGGATTGTTATTGTTGGTATTTATAGACCCCCTTCGATTCCCAAGTCGCAATGGACCGAGCAGCTTTTACTTCTGTTTGAGGCTGTTTCTGCTGTTAGTGACACTGTTTTCTACGCCGGAGATTTTAACGCGGACCTTTTAGATCCCTACAAGCCTCCTGGAGAAGGCCAATGTCTTTTGGACTTGCTGGATATTTTTGATCTTAAATGCCTGATCACAAAAGCTACTCGGAAAACAGCAA
>JAOEHV020464258.1:0-10132 GCA_025447995.2 Isaurus tuberculatus | reverse complement strand
CCCATGAAAACCATGGAAAGTTTGGGGTGCGGCCTATACGCGGGTGCGGCCTATCCGCGGGTAAATACGGTATATATGTAAAACTTATCTACATTTGTTGAATTGCTCTGTACCACTTTAATTTGTAGTGTATCTGAGGGATGAAGGCTATCCTAGAACTTGTAATGTCTTTGAAAGTGAATGCCAACTGATCAATGACACAATAGATATTTCCTGCAGTAAAGTGGTAAGTTTAAACTTGCTAGTTGAAACTTCTAGAAGTAGTTTACAAACTGTAATTGAAACATTTTTTGGCTGAAATGTTTTCATTATTATCAATGGATAAATACTTTATTTAACAATTTTATACACGGGGAGTGGTTGCCCAATCTCCTGAGCCATGAGCTAAGAGTGGTCGATGACACAGATTTTGGCTGGAAAGTTGAATTTATGGAGGGAGGAAAACTGGAGATTCGGAGAAAAACTGTCAGAGTCAGATTGAGATCAACAAATCTCAGCGTGAACCCCAGGATTCGAACTTGGGTCCATAGTGGTGGTAGGGATAACCACCAGGCCAACCGGACGCCCCAAATCAATACAGTCGAACCCCCCTATTTCAAAGTCCCAAGGGAAATGGAAAAAAGTTCGAAATAACAGGGTTTTGAAATAATATTTTTTTAATAAAATACAGTACAGTATGAAGAAAGACACTGATTAAATAATACAGTAATTATATGTCAGATAAATCAGCAGACGCTGTTGCATTGAAAAATATTTGAATGTTTCAACCAGAAGAACAGTTCACTAACAGCGTGTTTTGTTTTTTTTAATAATTGTAATTGAATAACCCAGCTGGAATTTCTTAGCAGGACACTGCATGTGTGTCAGGCATTGTAAGTCACCAATTATGCAACTCGAGCTCAAATAAAATGCAATTTGTTTCCAGCTGTGCTCTTTTGTACATACTCTGTTCAAAATAACGGGGTTGATTTAAGGTGTAGGGAAAGAATGATTAGTTCGAAATAGAGGGGAATTCGAAATAACTGAGCTCGAAATAGCTGATAGTAAATGACTGAAGACATAAGGGTAAATCAAAGGTAATTTGATCTTAGTTCGAAATAGCGGGGACTTCGAATTAACCGAGTTAGAAATAACGGGGTTTGACTGAATTACCATCAAAATTTCAGCTCATTGCACTACTATACCAAAATAGCTTTAAATTTACATGGTAAAGCTGTTGGTTCAGAGTGGGTGTTTCCACAACAAACAACTTTACCATGTGAATTTAAAGCTGCTGTAAAGTTTTTTTAAAATGTTTTGTTTCTGTTATTGTGTTAACAGGGAAAACTTGGAGCAAATCTTACTTCCATCTTGAATGATTTTCTGATGATGAAAGAAACAGGTAAAAACTTCTAAATGCTGGTGTTGTATCTTTATCATTCATTCTGAGCAGCAAGTACTAAACCTTTAAGATTTTTCCAGCTCACATCAAGCATGTGAAATTACTCTAAGGGGAATCTCCACTCACCCTACAGTTATATATATCTATTTCTTTACCTCAAAACTGACAGTTTTACATATAAGGTAAAACTCATTTATTTAATTTGAGAATTTTTTTTAGTTCGCCTGGTCGTTTTAAATGTGACTTAACTTGGTTATGTACAGTGTTAGTCTCTTTACTCATTCTTTCCCATTGTGTCAATAAAAAATAGAGACTGGTACTATACAACCAAATAACGCCACATTCAAGATGGCCACTAAACAAAAACTAGACACACAGCTGAATAAATTTAGGCTTATCTATGATTATTTCTTGTGGTGTTATGGTAAAAAAATATAAGTTTTAATTTAAGCTTTGACATAAGCTATGAATATGAAAGCTTTCTTTTCAAAACAGTCATTGTAGAAATCAATATTTTTTGTCACAAAAAGTTTCACAAAAGTTTAAAATTGTCCATTGAATAAGTTGATTAAGAAAGCTGTAGCAAGTTTTAGCAGTCAGTAGCATACAAGCTCATGCAAGGTGATATCTGACTTAGTGATGTGACATTGATTGATCACATGACTGATTTGTACAATGCAAGTCAACTGTCACTACCACATGGGTAGATGGGTGAAAACAAACAGAACCAAACACAATTTGAACAAAACACAACTTTATTCCGCACTCATAAACTTACCATGCATCCTATTACATCTTTGGCAGTTTTCTGATACATAAAAAATAAAAGTCCGAGTAAAAAATATTCATAAAGAAATACTTGAAGCTTAGGGTAAGAAATATTATCAGTTAAACTGCAGAATATTTTATAGGAAATGTTTAATTTTTAGCATTGTCTATACTGTTTCATCCTTTTTATTTTGCAGACATGGAACAGGAGCAAAAAGAAGCTTTGTCTGTAATACAGTCTTTGTGGAAACAACTTGATTCATTAATTGCTCAGCTAAAGTATGTTGTATTTATATTTGGTTGTATCAGGTTTGTCAAAATAAGCCGGCAACTGGCGCATTTCACCAGCTACTCTGAAAAATGTGCCGGCTACTCTAAATGCTTGAAACTCAATTTTCAGCATGGAAGCATGACATTGAGGGAATTAAAACTGTACAATTTAATAGATATGAAAACGAACTTGAAAGGAAAATAAATAAATATCTTAGTTTAAAATGGATGAAATTCGAGTGTGTCACAATTGAGAGCATTAGGAACTTTTCACGTTAGATCAGATCATAGTTTGTCGAGCGAGACTAACTATGATGAGATAATGGGAGATTACCGCGATAATTAGTAGACTTGCAAAATACGTCATCACGAAGTTCACACATGTAGAGAAGAGAAAGTCATGGCGACCGGCGGCGACGAAGGGGGGTCTTTCGCCCCCAGTACCCCCTTCTCTTTTGGCAACTCTGGCTACTCTAAATCATTTTGACAACCCTGATGTATATAAGTTTATGATCTTCTGAAGTTTTTTACTTGTTGTTATAGCATACAGAATTTGCAGGTTCAGGGATAGTCAAAGTATTTTTTGATGCAAAATGTTCATAACAGTTGGGGTTCCCTCTAACCCTTTCATCTGAGCACGAGTTATTTTGTAAAAGTAATGTTGTTATGGCATACCTTTGCTTACTAAAAAAAGTTTGAAAATTAATGCAGCAAAATAATTTCTCATTTTTCTACTGTATACTGTAAGGGGCAAGTCGACTTAGAAATGGATTAAATTATATGCATCTTGGCAGAAAGTTAGATTACTACGATGTACTAAGTAAAGTTTTGCTTGCATCTGACATTGACTTTTAATATAAAATGATGTGATTTCATGTATTAATTAATACAGTTAAAGGTGTAAATTTTTTGTTCCTGGGCTTTGCGGTTGTTTTGCAGATATGCATCACTGAGGGGAAACATACAATCTGGTCGAAAGTCAACATTTTCCCAATCAGGTAATAACTTAAGACATAATTTAAACAAGTAAAACTCACATTTTTAGCAAAGGCCTTTCCTAAGACAGGGCTCGAGACTAACGGTAGCCAACTAGCCACAGACTAGTAAAAATTCCATTTTGGCTAGTGGTTTTTGTGCTTTACTAGCCATTTTGGCTAGTGAAAATTTGTGAGCACTGGTGACCGAGACATTAAAGTAACATTAAATGCCTGCGTCTGGCTAGTGAAAAATTTTTTTTGGCTAGTGAATCAAACCTGTCACTAGCCACTGGGCTAGCAAGCTGAAAAGTTAGTCTCGAGCCCTGTAAGAGCAAAAATAATTAATGTTATTTAAAAAACTCTTTATTTAGAGTGCTGGGCATTTCATCTTGACCATCTTTTTATGTTCTGAAGCATAAAACAGTATCTAGGGCCCAAATTGATTTCCTAACATTTGCCCTAAGGGTCCTTGGCATGTTCCGTCACCATGGTCTTTAAAATTACTGCCTCCCCTCCCTATAAAATGTGGTACCATGTTATCAGGCAAATGAGTAAAAATCAATTTTCGTGAGATAGGCACTTTAATATTAAATATTATTATCATTGAAAACGTTTACTTTTGAATACAATCATATGTGGCAAGGCTTCATAACCACTGATTGTATACTATTCTTTATGTTCTTCAGCAAGGTCAAGAATAGCTGCAAAATCTCGAGAGCCAGCCATCTACAGAATAAAATCAACTGAATTCAAAGAAAACACAGGGTATAGATCAACAGCCATTAACCACATGCAGAAAATCAGCTCAATAGAAGTGGACAGTCACCATAGTAACCTGAATAAATCAACATCGAAAACTGATGGGAGCAGTTCAGGACAGTCCTGTCTTGGATATTCTGGGCCATCAAATTTACCCGAAAGCATTCTAAAAGGAATACCATCTCAGGATGGTGTTTCATTGAATGTTGGGAATTCTCATAAAGAAAACTGTATGAATCCAGCAATTACCCCTCCAGGTGTACATACTAGTAATATTTCCAGTCAACAGGCACCGTTTGTACCTCCAACGCCGGGTTCATTTTTACTGCAACAAAAAACAAATGTGTTGAATTCAAGAAGTCCAAGTGATGCTGCTATGGGTAACATACCTGTTGAACCTTGTGGTGTTATGCATTCTGCATCTATGTGCTGCAACCAATCGAGAAGTATCAATACTTTTACTCCACTAAGAGAAAATGAACAATTTTGTAATGTTTCCATCACACCTTTTAATACTCATCAACATCAATTTGTTGATGTATCTGGCCCTCCGCCTACTCCTGGTACATTTTTAATGACACAGGAACACTTGAGTAGCACTGCTTTCCATTCAAGAACTCAAATTGTTGATGCAAGTAATGAAGAGCAGACTTCTCAACCAGAGGCATTCTCAATCCAGACTCCAAATTCAAGGTTGTGTCAGACAGCCCCTGTAACTGTGGTAACCACTATTGGCCATCATCCTCTAAGTGCTCCAAATATTGATACTTCGGAAAATTCCTCGGTTGCCATAGAGACAGTCACAGAGAAACATTGTCAGGGTTTTACTAATACTCCAATGTCATTAGACTCAAAAACACCAGTTTATGAACTTCAAAAGAGCTCACCTATGCCAAAAATCTTAGAGCAAGATTGCCAGAATTCTTTTGTTGAAGCAAGTTATGAATGCGTTGTTCTTGATGAAGGTCATTCAGCAAGTATGAATGAAGAAGCTGTACAAGCCAAAGGTTTTGGACCTGACCAGGTGGAATCCAGGGGAGACAGCTATTCAGACTTCACTAGTCCTCAGAAAGGAAAGTTTGGTCTTGAAGTTGGTAGTCTGGCAGAATTACAACTGAGATCACCCAGGAGAAAATGGTAGGCCTGTTTTAAATGCTTTTATTTTGTTTATGGACAATAAATGTAGCTTTATTTCTCATCTGGTATGTGGAAGAGCCACATCCATTTTGCCAAGTCACCAGTTCAAATCCTGGTGATCCCTGATTTTTAAGTGATATTGTTTTCATTGTTAAAAAGACAATTCTCCATATATACAATTAAAAAATATTTTTTAATTGTTTTCATTGTGTTCTATACGTAACTGCAAAGATCAGTCAAAATGTTACTAAACAACAAACTACAGTACTTCCTCTGGCTGCTGTGGGCATTTGGTTTTCGTGGACAGGTGTGGATAATAAAAAAAGCCTGGTTAACTTTAATCCATAAATTTATTGCCCCGATATAAAGTTTATGTTAATGCAAAAATTTTTAGAACCAGTCCAAACGAGAGAAACCATCTCATTCCAAATTGAACAGCGTGGCAACAGCGCACGAAAAATTGGCGACTGAGTCATTGTTTTTTTTCTGATTTATGTCATGGTAAGCAAATAAAATAAAAATAACATTGAACATTCAGGCATGTGAAGTGGACTACATGTATTCGTTATTTTGATGGGTAATTTGGTGATGTTTTTGGTACAATTCGAACGGTTGTGGCCTGGCAGAAATTAAATTAAAATCTTAATATCAGGGTAGATAATAATTTTTTAGCACTGCTACGGCCAATTAATTATGAGGGACAGTTAATCAAGAATCGAGGAAGTACTGTATAAGGTACAAATTCAATCACAGCAATCATTGGACTTTTAATATTAGAAGTGTAATTAAATTTTTGCTTTGACTGAAATAGTTATCATTTGGTTTTAATCTTTTTCTTTTATAGCCCTCAGCCAAAAAAGAGATCAGCAACTACTGATTCTCCTTCTAAGTAAGTATGATTCAAGTGTACATATCATCATCATCATCATGCTGTTTAGTCTTTGGTTCCTCTTTACAGAGGGTTGGACTGTCGTATGGTGGCAGGTATCCTTTTCCTCCATGTATCTCTGTTCCCAGCCATTTCCATGGTTAGGCCACATGCTCGCATGTCTTTTTTGATGGAGTCACTCCATGTCTTTCTAAGTCGTCCTCTGCTGGCTCTGCCCTCGACTTCTATTAACTGGCACCACTTGGTCCGAGACTGACTACATACAAGACATTGAATTTTTTTTTTCGATTTCTTAAGTTTGAATGGTTTATATTTAATACTGTAAGTTCTTAAAAAAATTAACCTCGATTTTTTTTTTTAGAGTTCCCAAAACAGATTTAATTTTGGAGTAAAATTTTGTCCAGAGACTTGATTCTGTGATATGATGAAATCTAAAAGTAAAAGATTAGGAAATCAAAAATTTTCATTACAAAAACAAGGACATCAGAAAACTGGTCTTAAAAATAATTAGACTCAGGATTTTTCCCTCTTACTAGTAAATTTTAAGATTTAGTTTTTAACCATTATTTTAATTATAGTAATTATTATTATCCTTTTTATCAATAAATTTTTATGTATGTAAAATTAAGCTTTTTAAGTTCTTTCAATTTTATGCATATATAAATTATTTTTTGCAGATTTGTGGATGGTGATCAGAAATCATTGAGTAAAGCTGACAATACCACAGAGGTGCCAAAATATAGAAATGTTACAATGCCTGTATGACAATAGTAGAGTGAATTTTACTTACTGTTCTAGAAGAGATTCTGAGTGATTGATTTCTTTGTCGTTTCCTAAGACATTTTCGGGAGCTTTATCATATTACTACATAGTATAACTGTAGTTTATACAGTAAATGCCTCTAAAGTTACCACTGACGTTTTCCCATCTTCAAGTGTACCATATTTTCCCAATGTATAAGTCGACTTTCTGAGACTTAAATTTGAGGTGAAAAATACATCAGTCTCAACTTATATCAGGGTTGTCAGTAAGATTTGAAGTTGGTGGAGATATTCTGAAAGTAGAGGGCTCCAGGGGCCAGAGCCGCCCCCCCCCCTTCCCCCCCATAGGCTTTTTTCCCCGCTTATCTCCGCCAATAGTAAAGTAGCTGGCAATATCGCCGGTCGCTGGAGCTTATTGAAAATCCTGTTATACGCAGGACACATAACTCCTTTGAAAGACAAGCAATTTAAAAATTTCAGATTACTTTGTTTATATCATTTAGTATCATTTAAAGGATTATTTCATTGGTGACTTTAACACCGTATCATTAATTGTTTATGTCATAGCTACAATTGAGTTATTTTCAATTATTTGCTGTTTATCTGTGGCTTTTAAAAAAAGATTTTAAAAATTTTTTACCTCACAACATTTTTTTGATTTAAGAGCTTTTTTTCTGTATATAAAATTATATTACAAAAAGTGGTATATTTTTTGCTGAAAATTAGATCAACTTACACGTCAGGGAATACAGTGTACATCTGCAAGTACTGTTTATTGGTTAGGGCTATTGACAGTTGGAAATTTCAGCTTTCTACTCCACTTATTGCAACGTTTAAACATCTACCCTTGAGTTGATTCAGTGACAAAGTCATAGGTTCATTGTAGTTTATATTCAAATTCTTACAAAGTTTTGTTAGTTTTCAATCCAATTTTGATCCAGGTTTATCCCCGTAAATGGGGGTGGCTGGATTTACCCCACTTTGGCAGCAATCTCTCCAACTCCCACTCTCCATCTCACTTGACTCATGGCATCCTTTTTCTCCAAACCAACACAATTGTTTTATTCTTTAAATTTTGATCAGGAGCCACTTGTGTACATTTGTTTTTGTACTACACTCTTCTTGTGTAGATCTTTTATAATAATAATTTATTTTGTTAAGTTTGAAATAATGTAATGAAAATTCTTCTGTTCAGTCTACTTGATTATATTTTTACTATATTATGTAACTACCTGCACACTAATGCATTCAGACTAACAATGCTGTTTTTAATTCATGTAATTAATTAATTTATTGAAACAGTTTGATAAATTTTAAGTTTTACACCGTAAAAGAATAAAAAATGTGATGTTTCGGACTGTAGTCCTTCGTCTGACGAAGGACTACAGTGGTGTAAAACTTAAAAATTTATCAAACTGTTTCTACGCAGCATCTGATTTTATCATAATTATTTTATTGCAGACCATTCTTGAGACCCTTCTTGGTACTCCATCATTACAAGAAAAACTTGCTGAAAACATAAACAAAGTTGTTTCTAGGTAATATTCTGTAGTTAATACAAAAATACAATGATAAGGGTTGTCACTGAGATTTGGGCCGTTGGAGAGAATTTTTGTAGCACAGTCATCAAATACTTTGACAGATAATCTGTTTTTCTATCTGTCGGTCTGTTTAGATATCTGCCTGTAAATTTGTCTGTGTTTTTATTTTTTGTAACTATTTCCATAATCAAAGTATATCTATCTATCTATCTATCTATCTATCTATCTATCTATCTATCTATCTATCTATCTATCTATCTATCTATCTACTGTATCTATCTATCTATCTTTCTATATCTATCAAATTCCTATTTATCTATCTGTCCATCCATCTGTAGTTATCTATAGTTATTTGATTGTCTGCCTTTCCAACTGTCTGTTTGTCTCTGTTTATTTACCTCTATTATAAAACTGCTTCCTATAATTTATTTGATAGATACTCAGACACATAAACAGCTGTTTTTTTGTGTTTCAGGCATGAGGATCCCGAAACAGCTGGAAGAGCAATGGTTGAGGATGTTCCTGAACCCAGCAATGAGTCACAGGTGTTATATTATAACCATGTTAAACATATCAGTTTGGATTCATGTACAGTTGCTGGTGATCTACAATATTTTTTCTAACATTAAAATTGGAGATAGAAGGAGATACAGTACTGTATGACGATAATGTTATGACTATGTAATGTATGTTATAAGTATATATATTTGATAAAGATAGCAATGGTAAAGTTTATAATGATGGTAGTAATAGTGGTGATAATGATCATGATTGTATTGGATGATGATGATGATGGTATTGGATGATGATGATGGTACTGGATGATGACGATGTTGGATCATGATGATGGTGTTGGATGATGATGAGATTGGATGATGATGATAGTGATGATTTTTTTTATTAATTTAGTTTATTTAATTTAAAAAAATTACAGATTTATTTTACTTACAAAAGAATTATACAGTTTTAATAAATATGGCAACCAAAAGAGAAAAAAAGAAACTATTACAAATTTGTGTGTCAAGACTGCTACATGGTGTTAGATTTGTCAGAGGGCAGAGGAGACAGCGAAGTGAATAAATCAAATAAATCATTTGTTATTTGGCCAGAAGTAAAGAGAAATAGGGTCTTTTTCAGTTTTGAGATTTTTAGATGATTACGATGATGGTAAGATGATGGTGGTGATGATGGTGTTGATAATAAAGATGATGTTCACATGAATATGATACTTTATGTACCCCATTTTATAAATATAGATGGTGTTACAAACATTGACCCTTTAAATATACAAGATAGTTAGAATAAAGGTAAACTAGCAGAGGCACAGTTTGTAAGGTTATGGTGTTAGTAATGAAATTACAAATTCACTCTTTGGAAAAATTAACTAACAAAAGAACTTTTTTTTCTCTCAATGGACTGCAGTCTCTTGATGTGCCAGTAGATGACATCTTAGCATCACTTCAGAATGACCCAGAATTTGAAGCTCTTTTTACAACAGGTCAGGACTTCATTTCACTATCAAATGGTTTTAGGCATTTTTTATCAAACTTGTTTTACAGGGTTCTCATGAGCCAGGGTCCGACAAATATTAGGCCCGGACGCCCGGGACAAGTTTAAAAATATGCCGGGCAAGTGTTTTATTTCAAGAA
>JAOEHV020464038.1:0-10135 GCA_025447995.2 Isaurus tuberculatus | reverse complement strand
AAATTGTTCTTAATTTTTGGCCAATCTGAGCCTCATTGTTCTTATAAAGTTGTTCTTATAAAAAAAAAGCGTGTAATGTACTATCCAAAACAGAGAATGTAATATGCCACACACTGCAGATTATTGATGTCAATCAAACGGACAGCCTTATCAGAGCGAATCGTTTGATTGAATCTTTGGCGTTGACATCTTCTGTTCCTTTGTCCTTTCTCACCACACTTCCAAATTACCTGAAATGCTGTACTTCCTTTAGGGCATTCTCTCCAAGAATGATGGGCAATGCACTGGTAGTGTTGGCTCTCATCGTCCTGGTTAAATATTTTTTTTCTAGTTTCTAGTTTTCTCTCTGATCTTGAGCCTTAGAGGATGCGAGGTTCTGGAGCTGTGAAGTCTTGGCTTGCAAGTATTTCTGATGTATATGACAAAGGCTGTTTTCACCAGCGAAGTCTAGGTCTTCTAGCTAGCTGCCTGATGTAAGTCCATGAAATGCTTAGTGGTGTGGTGAGATTGCTCTTGATGATTTATAGTCTATGATGAGAATGAACAAGAAAGTTGACAAAATTTATCCTTAATTACAATCTTGAAGAGTTTGGAGAACTTATTAGTGTAAATGAATTTTATGTCGAAGCACATGTGTCTCTTCCTAGCCATTTCCACCTTCTTGGCGATCTAGCTTTATCCACTTTTTCGATAAGTAAGAAGTGGTCTGAGCCAACATCGGCTCCGTTGTAGACTCTAGTAACTTCTGGTGACATTCTCCATTGAGGCTTCTGAGACCGGTAGTTTCGAAGTGTTCAACTGAATAATACGCGCGGTATGAAACAGGATTCCACCGAAGAAGATTTCTTTTGCTTCACACAGATTGACGAAGAGCTCTCAAACCTCGTTCCTTGTTCCTGTTTCATATCTAGCAATGACTGACTCATTTCCTTCGTTATCGAGGCTCATTTGGTGTCGAACTCGCAAGGAAGTTTCTTTAGCGGTGTTGCGGACACAGAACATTATTTTTCTGTTTGTTTGACATTTTAAAATTATGTTATTTGCAACAAACAATATAGAACATTTACAAAATGTTATCTTTTGTACTTAAATATTTTTGAACAATTACCTTTTGAGCGTCATGCTGATGTTTTGCTGGCGCAATCCAGCTGTCGTAAGTGTAATTTCGTTAGCTTTTTCATTTTTCGACGACGACTGGCTTGGTGAGTACATTTCTTTTGTTATCGTCATTTTGTAGCGATTTAACATTAGCATTTTAGTCTTGGTTTTATCAAGAATTGCCTTGAGATTTCATATAGTTTATCTGTGTAACGTAGGGTAGTTTGTTACCATAACTTCAATATTTGTAGAGCGTGTCGCTGAAATACTGTATCGCTGCAATCATATTTATAGCGTGATATCCAAGAACCAAGCTTTGACGACTTCGCATTAAAGTGAACATTATATATTTAACTGTTTTCCTTATCCGTGACATTGCCGCGAACAAGCGGCCTTTCATAGAAAGCCAAATTGGTCACTCCTCTGAACTCGTTCGTTGGGGTGTAGCACCGAATAGCATAGGGGTAAGTATTTTGTGGTGAAACCTTATATACCGTAATGGTGCGAACAAATACTGGCTCCCAATCTATCAGATGTGCTCCTTCCTTCGAACGGAGAGGCCTGATTCAGAGAATATACAGAATTCCGCAGCCCGCTTAGTAACAAGGACAAAGAAGTTTGATCACATATCTCCTGTCCTTCAGGACTTATCTTGATGAACATAAACTTTTGGTATACGATTTAATAAAAAAGCTAACTGTATTAGACAACGTTTCGTTGCCATCCCGGCAACATCATCAGGTCAACTGGATGAAAACTTTTTCCTCTATGTGCTATAATATAGTAGAAAACTATTCCACTGTGATACGACAATAGGATTTATAAGTAAAAGAACAATCACTTACTGAAAACAAAGACAAACTTTAAGACAAAAGAACAAAAATCAAGGTTCTGATACAGAGAGTAATATACAATAATTTGATAAATAAAATAATTAAAATGTTAATGTTCAGCGATGCAGACCAAAATGAAACTAAATAAACACTTTTGCCTTAATAGAGTCCGATTGTTTGTTAAGTGACGGATTCAGTTATTTTATTAACAGAATTTCAAAGATCAAGCATTCCATTTTTCCTCGTCATTTTTTCAGAATTTTAAAATTGCTATTCAGTTCCGCTGTTTCGACGGGGTGGTGGCTTTTGAGATGTTTCCCAATGGAGGAGCTCTGGAGCCGATGTTCTTCACAGGCGCGTACGCAGCTTTTCCTGCAGGGGGGTGCACTTTAAGCTTGAGCGGACCTTAGGTTATCAGTCCCTAAAATATGATATCTAAACAATTCTTATATCTGATGTGTAACAACAATATGTAATCCGGCATCAATCAATCAATCAATCAATAACTTTATTTAAGTGTCAAATTAGATCTAGCCGACCAAAAAGTCTACTAATTGGGGACGACACTATTAAAATTTTAAAAGATCAAAATATGAGTAAATATAAATGTAAATATAAATATAAATGGCGGCATTGTGAACTTTTCCTTATAAGTTCTATTGCTCTCTGGGACTGCTTTGAAATCATTCGACTATTTTCTACTCATGTTCGTGAGGTTTTTCTAACAACAATATGGATAAGATAACATGAAAAAGTCGAAAAATATCTACTATATAATTTGTAGTCCCGACCTGAACCGCTGTCCACTTTCTTTCTTTTATTTCATCCCTTTTTGATTGTTCTTATCTTGCCGTATTTGGTCTGACTGAGCGGACCTTTTTATCAGGTGGGGGGGCAGGGGTGCACGTGCACACGATGCACCCCCCCCCTGCGTACGCACCTGCTTCAATACGTCGGAACAAATGGCGGGTTGTATAGCCCACATACCTTGCATCACACAAAGGACATTGAAACTCGTAAACAACGCATTGTTGATTAACTATTTTAGGTTTCGGCTCGTTGGAACTCATGCATCTTGTACCTTGTGGCTCTTAAACACGGGTTCGATGGCAATGTTGGTTTTTCTGCTTAGTGTCCGAGTTGTTTTCTTAAACGTTGGCTGACTGTTGGTCTCTAAAAGGAAGCACAATACGCACAACATCGTCATGACTGGGATTTTCTACTTTCTCTTCTCTCACTTGATTAAGATGCGTGGCAAGAACAGAGTCTATGAGACGCAAAGGGTATTTCAGTTTGATAAACACTTAATTGAGACGTTTGCATTCTTCTTGAAAAACTCGTGAGATGATGAAAAACAATATGCTCGATGGAACATGGTTTTGAGAAGCAATTTTTTGTAGCGCATGTCCACATTACTGTGAAAATGTAGAAATAAGCCAGTGTTGGTTGGTTTGACGTAAACACGTGTTGACAGTGTTCTTCGATTCTTTACAATTGTTAACCCTATAAAGGATATCTCGTTCCCATTAGCTAGGTCCATCGTGAATTTGAGGGAAGGATGGCAAGAGTTTAACTTGGCGAGGAATGCTTCGGGTGTCGTCTACGTATCTTCTATACATATCGGGTAGCAGATTTTCGTGGCGAAGTTTGTCTTCTACAAAGCAGAGGAACGTGTTGGCTAAGAGAGGACCCAAGGGAGAGTTTCAATGTCCTTTGTGTTATGCAAGGTATGTGGGCTATACAACCCACCATTTGTTCCAACGTATTGACGAATATCGGCTCCAGAGCTCCTCCATTGGGAAACATCTCAAAAGCCACCACCCCGTCGAAACAGCGAATCTCAATAGCAATTTTAAAATTCTGAAAAAATGTCGAGGAAAACTGGAATGCTTGATCTTTGAAATGCTGTTTAATAGAATAAATAAATCCCTCACTTAACAAACAATCGGACTATATTTAGGCAAAAGTGTTTATTTAGTTTCACTAGGCCATCAGGTCAACTCCTACTTCATAAAAAATTTGAAATGGGTATCAACAATTTTTCGGTCGATTTCGAAAGTAAAAGAAATTCAGATTTAGAGTCCTGCGCCTTACCACTAAACCATCAGGTCAGCTCCTACGTCATAAAAAATTTGAAGGGGGTATCAACAATTTTTCGGTCCATTTCGAAAGTAAAAGAAATTGAGATTTAGAGTCCTACGCCTTACCACTACGCCATCAGCTCAACTTGTACGTCATAAAAAATTTGAAGGGGGTATCAACAATTTTTTGGTCTGCATCGCTGAAAATTAGCATTTTAATTCTTTATCAAATTATTGTATATTACTCTCTGTATCAGAACCTTTATTTTTGTTCTTTTTGTTCAACTCCTACGGCATAAAAAATTTGAAGGAGGTTTCAAACATTTTTCGTTCGATTTCGAAATTAAAGTAAAAACAATTGAGATTTAGAGTCTAGCGCCTTACCACTAGCCCATCAGGTCAACTCCTAGGTCATAAAAAATGGAAGGGGGTATCAACAATTTTTCGGTCGAATTCAAAAGTAAAAGAAATTGAGATTTAGAGTCCTGCGCTTTACCACTAGCCCTTCAGGTCAACTCCTACGTCATAAAAAACTTGAAGGGGGTATCAACAATATTTCGGTTGATTTCGAAAGTAAAAGAAATTGAGATTTAGAGTCCTGCGCCTTACCACTAGCCCATCAACTCAACTCCTACGTCATGGGTATCAACAATTTTGCGGTAGATATCGAAAGTAAAAGAAATAGAGATTGAGAGTCCTGCGCCGTACCACTAAACAATGAGGTCACCTCCTACGTCATAAAAAAATTTCAAAGGGTATCAACAATTTTTCGGTCGATTTCAAAAGTAAAACAAATTGAGATTCAGAGTCCTGCGCCGTACCACTAGCCCATCAGGTCAACTTTTACGTCATAAAAAATGTGAAGGGGATATCAACAATATTTCGCTCGATTTCGAAAGTAAAAGAAATTGATATTTACAGTCCTGTGCCTTACCACAAGCCCATCAGGTCAACTCCTACCACATAAAAAATTTGAAGTGGGTATCAACAATTTTTCGGTCGATATCGAAAGTAAAACAAATACATATTGAGAGTCCTACGCCTTATCTCTAGCCCATCAGGTCAGCTCCTACGTCATAAAAAACTTGAAGGGGGTATCAACAATTTTTCGGTCGATTTCGAAAGTAAAACAAATACAGATTGAGAGTCCTGCGCCTTACCACTAAACAATCAGGTCACCTCCTACGTCATAAAAAAATTTCAAAGGGTATCAACAATTTTTCGGTCGATTTCAAAAGTAAAACAAATTGAAATTCAGAGTCCTGCGCCGTACCACTAGCCCATCAGGTCAACTCCTACGTCATAAAAAATTTGAAGTGGGTATCAACAATTTTTCGGTCGATTTCAAAAGTAAAACAAATTGAGATTTAGAGTCCTGCGCCTTATACCACTAGCCCATCAGGTCAACTCCTAGGTCATAAAAAAATTGAAGGGGGTTTCAACAATTTTTCGGTCGATTTCGAAAGTAAAATAAATTGAAATTTAAAGTCCTACGCCTTATCTCTAGCCCATCAGGTCAACTCCTACGTCATAAAAAATTTGAAGGGGGAATCAACAATTTTTCGGTCGGCTTCGAAAGTAAAAGAAATTGAGATTTAGAGTCCTGCGCCTTACCACTAGGCCATCAGGGCAACTCCTACGTCATAAAAAATTGTTTGGGGGTATCAACAATTTTCGGTCGAGTTCGAAAGTAAAAGAAATTGAGATTTAGAGTCCTGCGCCTTACCACTACGCCATCAGCTCAACTTGTACGTCATAAAAAATTTGAAGGGGGTATCAACAATTTTTTGGTCTGCATCGCTGAAAATTAGCATTTTAATTCTTTATCAAATTATTGTATATTACTCTCTGTATCAGAACCTTTATTTTTGTTCTTTTGTCTTAAAGTTTGTCTTTGTTTTCAGTAAGTGATTGTTCTTTTACTTATAAATCTTATCGTTGTCTCACAGTCGAATAGTTTTCTAATATATTAGCATATAGAGAAAAACATTTCATTCAGTTAACCTGATGATGTTGCCGGGATGGCAACGAAACGTTGTCTAATACAGTTAGCCTCTTCAGGAGTTACACTGGTTAACTGTTAGAAATAGGATTATCTTCAAAATACGTCTTATGAAATTTAAAGCTCTGAAGGGCCTAGCCCCTGATTATCCGTCTGAACTTCTCACTCCTTATAGGCCGTTTCGCAATCTAAGATCAAGTAGTGCAAACTTTTTTGGTGTTCCCAGATGTAGAACAAAAACCTACTGAGAGAAGGCCTTTTCAGTCGCAGCACCCAGTTTATGGAACGGTCTGCCTACCATAATTATAAACAATAAATCATTGTCAGTTTTTAAATGCAAAGTGAAGACATTCTTATTTAACCAATTAGGTTCTTTCTTTTTAGGATACATTGTAGTGATTATATAATTTTAGTGTATGATATTTTGTAATTTCACTATTCTTGTAAATATTTTATGTAACATCCCGGAGACAATGTTTAAGCGCCTCTAGAATGTATATATCACTATTATTCCGCTATTATTGTTGTTGTCTTTCGTTAGTTCACTGTACAGGAGGCACTGCTCTGACCCCAACGTTTGGGATGCTCTTTGGAAGTTCATCTCACTTAATTGAGGCTCGGCAATTCGCTTTGTATTTTCCGTTTCTCTGGTGACTTCCCTGTTTTCTCCTTTTTATTACTTAGTTCTAACGTTCAAGCTCGCTATCCTTGAGCCTGTTCGTAGGTAGAGGAGGTCGTCTTCAACTCCCTAGGTTCGTCGTCGTATTTAATCCTTGCGATTTTGTTAGGTATTTTCGATTCCGTTTCTTTAACCGTTGCTTTTTTACGATATTGGATTGCTTGCCGCGCGCCCAACTAAGCTTCTGTTAATTGTGCTGGCATAATTTTTAGCAAAATTTGGCAAAACGAGAATAATTTTAGCTTTTTTTAAAAGAAAAGCACTGACTATAATCTGTTTTTTTTCCTTCAATAATGTGAAAATTTTCCGTACTTTTGTGTTGAACAAACTTCTCTTTACTAAATTGTGATTTAAGATATTGATAATGATTGCTGTCCTGTAGCTGACCTACGGTTGAATTTGGTGTCTCCCAGACTCAGTGCACTACGGTCGTTGCAGTGTTCTTATTGGTTTCAGGCCATACTCGCACGACTTGGCAGCGAGCCGAATAAGATCTAAGATGACTTGCAAGATATATGTTTGAGCTTGTGTTATGCTTCAGTTCAATACAATAAGCGTTGACCAGCGTGATATTCAATGCTTATCCTCACTTAAATTTAAGAATCTCAGTTGATGTCATTATCATTTCCAAAGAACAAATGCAGTTGAAATGTAAAACGACGTAGTTTTGATAAATAGTTTACTATAATGATATGCCGCAGTCACCAGTCACCAGATAAGTGCTGTTTGTTTTGTGTTTAGCCAGGTGTTTTGCCTTTGTAATTTTGAAGCAAGGAGCATAATTTAGAAAATGAGATTAATAGGGAAATAATTTCCAAAGTTTTGAGCAGGGCTAAGAGCATAATATACCAGTTTTAGAGCACTATCGACAACAGCTTACATCCAACCCTATCCTTTAACTTGAGTTAGAGTTGCAAGAGAGTTGATGGGATGCGAACCATACCAAAGTGACACGTAAAAGAGTCCTACTCTTTCAAAGCGGAGTTAAGTAGGATATTGTTCGTACCAGCACCTCAAATTTTACGTTTTGACCCCCAAAACAAAAGCAAACATTTTCCCTGGTACCAAGGTACGTTTATTTCACTTTTCACTTTTCACTTGAATCTTTGTTACGCAGACCTGTCGACTTTTGAGAATAAAAATGCGTGAAAGATTTCACTGAATATAGTGTCACCGCGAGGCTCCACCATGGTTGGCGCCGAGGGTAAAATCAATTTTGAAAATTACATTTCCCAGAATGGCTAAAACGCCTTTTTTTACAGTTTTGTTCAAGCATCTTGACCTTCAAAACAACGCCATTTTTGCCGTATTCGTTCGCCAAATGAATGATAGCGTCATGTTAAATGTCACGAAAATCTTACACGAGAACACCAAGTTTGCCCCAGTTAGTCGCGGAACTAGCAGCATGGAAGCGAGGCTAGTCAGTCCTCTGATTCTTTGTTTTGATTACGCGTCCTTTTGGAAAATATTTGATTTTTTTGGAAAATGCGTGAAAATGACCAATAAATGTTAAGGCGTGCGTGATGCGTGATTTAAAAAAACTGCGTGAAAAACACGCAAAATGCGTGAAGGTTTGAAGGTCTGGTTACGATGGTAGGAAATTGGATTCAAAAATACAAGATTTTGTATAAAGTTTTTTTGTCTCTTTGTTTAAAAAATGCACTAATTACATAATGGAGTGTAACTAAAAATGCTTGCGGTTTGAAAAGTTGCTTCAAAAAATGTTGTTTTGAGTCATAATTATAGGTAGGATTTAAATTGGTAGAAACTTGTAATGACAATGACAATGATTTTATTAGGTACATTGATGACTACTTCAAATTACAAGAAGAGACAAACATATTTTGTGTACCAGCTAGCTGCTAGCTAGTTTGAAGGTCTGGTTATGATCGCAAAACAAACCAATTTCATGCAAAGTCTTATTTTTTCGATCGGTTTTTACACTCACAATTAGCCTGGGCTGCCTGTGGTCTCAACGTTGTGTTCGGCCTACCGCTGATCACAAAATTAAGGGCTCGTGTTCTTTCTTTTCTTGTGGAAAATCCATTGTGGGGATTCCACGTAGTCAACTTTTAAAATCTCTTTCCATCGAAGGATGAGTTCTGTATCTTTAGCTTTAGCAGTGCTCACTGCTTTCACCCTTCTCACTTTTTCTTTAGGAAAAGATGAAATCAATTCGAAGTTGGTTTTTTCGGAGGTTTCTCGAAAGATAGATCTAGTTTCCCAGTTAGCAAAATGCGAAACATCTATCACTCTTGAAAATGAAGGTGATGCCGTAATTAAGTTTTTCATTTATTCTGTTGAGCCATCTTTGGTGGATAAGTTAGCCTATATTGGAATTACGGTAAGTATATATCTTAAATTTTTCTGATCTAAAATTTTTTGCAAGGCTTTGTCGTGTAATCGTGACCTAAGTTTGCAGAAAGTGATTTCTGATTTGTTGGTTTAATGGATTAGTATTTTATACTTTTATTTAATTATTTTTATTGCAGGAAAAACCGGAGGACGACGATGAAGTTGCTCTAAAGTTTTACGAAACGAAATTAGACTCATCAAGGTATTTCTATGGGAATGAATAACTTTTTCGGTTGATACGTATGTTTTAGTTAAAACAAATATTATGATTTTTTCAAATAACATGCCACGTAAAATAGTGCGCATTGTCTTTGAACGAACAACAGACCATTAATTTTGCTACAGATTTCTTTGAAAACGTGCGTATCAGTGTTAAAGCCACGCGAAAGAATTATTTTTCAGTGAACTAAAAGTGTGTAATTTACACTAGTACCACGTGATGTTTGCAACGGTTGCTCAACTCAGACGTTTTTTATTATCGTTATTGTTAAGCATTGATGTTTTTTATTTTTACAGTCAAACAAGAACATACAGAGTGGATTTGGCTCAGTCTTTAAATCCTGGAAGTTCGATAAATGTAAAAATTGAGGAAGTATTCGCTCATGCAATGAGCCCATTCCCGACCAAAATCACCCAATCAGAAAAGCAGTTTGTACTGTTCTCTGGCAACCATTATTTGTACTCACCTTACATTGTGAAAAGTCAATCAACCACTGTGACACTGGCTTCATCAACAGTAGAATCATACAGTAAGCAAAAGCCAACAAGCCAGCAGGAAAGTGTTGTGAAGTATGGCCCTTATACTGATATTGAACCCTTCAAGCTTAGTCCTATGAGAATACATTTTGAAAACAACTCACCGTTTCTGTCAGTAAGTTGGTGTTATGTTTGCTTTTGTATCACTATAAAACTCTTCTCTAATAAGCTCGTCTGTCTGATTAGTTCCCCTGTGTTCCTGTCCAGCTTGCAAAATTAACCCTTTAAGCCCCAAATACGACAAATGACGTGTTACCAAATTCTCCCAACTAAGTTCCATACTTTCTACATAAGCAGTTTGGAAGAATTTGGCTTTTCAACTTCCACAGCT
>JAOEHV020464037.1:0-23014 GCA_025447995.2 Isaurus tuberculatus | reverse complement strand
TCTGACGTGAAAAGTTCCTAACGCTCTCAATCGTGACACACTCGACTTTCATCCATTTTAAACTAAGATATTTATTTTTTCCTTTCAAGTTCGTTTTCATCTCTATTAAACTGTGCAGTTTTATGCCCTCAATGTCATGATTTCATGCTCAAAATTGAAATACAAGCATTTAGAGTAGCCAGCACATTTTTCAGAGTAGCCGGTGAAATGCGCCGGTTCCCGGCTTATTTTGACAACCCTGGAATGACAGTTACAGTTAGTTATCACTTACTTTATAGTGGTTTTCTGAGACCTGTTAAGAAAACGTCGCGATATGCTTTGTCTGGAAAAGCTGTACTTGTCAGCTTCCACCTGGGAGCTGTCTTCTGTCTTCAGTTCAATTGGTTCAGCCTTTTCCTTTAGCGGCGTTGATGCAGAAGCCAAACCCTCAAAGTACTGCTCTGTTTCATCCTTGTTAGTTTCCTCATCCTCCTCGCCCTTGGGTGGAGGTTCGGGTGAGTCCCCGGTGGGCGAACCAGTATCGTCATCCTCAAGATCATCGTCGGAACTTTCTTCTCCTGATACACGGCAGACAAAACATAAAATAATTACACTTTACCTCACAACTAGTGCTCGAAATCAGAAATACGCTCCAAAAGCAATTAACGATATTCACTAAGCCGAATTGGACGTCGTCACGAAAAACAGGCAAAAATGATTTCCTCAAAAATGAAGTCAAAAAATAAAAAAAAATAAATAAATAAATAAATAATCTCATAACGAACGGTCATTACAGGGAAATCTCCGCAGCCAATCAGATCGAAGGAAACTGTCTAGCCATTTAATGAAACTCAGTAATCACCCAAAACAATTCCAGATAGTGGTCAGAGTTGGATTAACCAAAAAGCAAACATATGATATGCAAATCTCTCATCCTGACCACTCAACCACGCTGCCTTTTGCATGAAACCATCCAAAATAGCGGCGTCTATTTTTGTCGTGATCACATCAACGCATCTGGTCGTTAAGGTTACGGTATACCTTCAGATAGGAAATTTTCTCAAAATTTCGATTTTGGGGCTAAAGTAATGAAAAAATTATGATCTTCAAGTTAAAAAAAGTTCGGAAAAATAAAAGAAGTAATTTTCCCCATTTCATTAGACAAGCTTTATCAGAAAAATGCCAACTCAGCAAAACACTACACACAACTCGCAGAAGTTGTTGACTTTGTCTGAACTTTTGCAGACGCGCGCGTAAATTTAATTCGGTTGTTGCCGGAAGTAAATTTTTCAAGTGCTGATTGGCTAAGATCTTTGTTAAAAGTTTTGTGGGTGAAGTTTGTCTGCGAGGCAAGAAACTAGGCAAATTTTTCTGATCGCTGTTTTCCCGAATCATTATTATCAATCGAAGTTGACACTTTTAAGAGTTCCAACTCCAAAGGAATTGTTCGTTTTCCCTAAAATTTGCACAGTAGCTTCGTCAATATATGAAGAACAAAATCGTGTCTGCAATTCTTTTTTCGAAATACTTTTTTAGAGCGATTTTGGCACGGTCTATAGACTTATTTTAAACCTTAATTCGAAAAAGCGCTATACCTTTTCTCTGCAATTGAATATGAAAAAACCCAGATATGTTTTTTAGCTCTTTTGGTCTGGAAACTAGCAGACTAATTAAATCATTAAATATCACAAATCGCTTGGACTTGTACTTTCGAAAGGCAACTTTGAAGCTCGTTTTAAGAGAACGTAAAAAATCTAAAAATTCATTTTAATTCAAAAGTTTTAGTATAGTTCGAAAGCCAGCTCTATAAGCTTTAATTTGATATTTGGGTTTAGGTATCTACGGTTTAAAACAGACGCACTGTATCGTTTTGATACAAAACACCCCTGAAGGTATACGGAACCTTAATGCTGTTTCCGAAAAAACAAAACAAAACGTTTAACGCAGAAACACAACAGTGCGACGAATATTCTAAATGCCCTTATGAAGTTCACCTTTTGCTTCGCTGGCCTCCTCCTGGTGTAAGCTATTTGAGAGCTGGAATAGAAATTGGACATCATATATCTTGTCAGAAAAATTAACAATTATTGTGATTAAGTTCGAAACGCGGTTATTTAACAAAGAAGATTTGAATGATCTCCGCGTTTGTGAAGACTGAAAACAAACACTGGCTTCAACGGGTTTACTTAAACTGCGTGTATAACCGAATGGATCATCCACAATGTCGTTTCTAAACAGTCGTGGTGCAAACTCAATCACAACAATCGTTTTGCTTTCTTGAGAATCATTGATGAACCCCCTGAGTTTCACCTTAATGATCCATCGGAGCCAGCATTTATATCCAGTTTCTGTAGTGTTTAGCGGATGAGAGTCCATGAACCCCCCCCCCCCCCCCCCCATCCTGGACGGGACACTAATCCATCGCAGGTTAGCTCCCAGACGAAGCTAGTACTCATTTACCGACCTAGTAAGGATGGAAAGCTGAGTAAGCCTTGGCAGAAAAGAACGTCACACAAATGTTCAAATTTCGGTAGAGCCGAGGAATTTAAGCTGGGACCTTGTGTTCGGAAGGCATAGACCTTACCAACTGTCCCAACCACGCCGCCTTCACCGAGTTTCACCCACTGTGGCTTTACGGCTGAGTTTGTAAGAGCACTGCAACTCGAGAAACTAAAATAGACTATGGTTGTTTAAATATAGTCTACAAAAGCAAAACTGCAAACTCAAATTCATTTTCGTGAAAAGTAATAAATGTGTCCACTAATCTTTTATCTGTGTATTGCGTGTAGGGTAAAACGCGCAACTTTAAACAGATACAGGCTGAAATTTTATACTATCACCGTAAGTAGTATCAACGTTTCGGGCGTTAACCTCTCGTCAGAGCACTTCAAATTAATCCATTGCTCTGACAAAGGACTAACAACTCTTGAAACGTCTGCTCCTTACACTACTTACGGCGAATTTATACATATTTCAACCTCGCGTTGTCTAAATTAAACGCTGCAACTCAGTCAAACGAGTACAATAAAACACTAAGTGTTCTGTGTAACGTTTTCAAAAATATCAATTTACTTTTTACACATGCATTTACAAAAGTACTATTTTCTTGGATAACTTCGGTAGCCAGACCCATTTTTTTATAGTTTCTTAATTGCTTAATCAATATCAACAAATCATAGAATAACACATCCTGTGCGTCTATCTTTCCAACATACTGACCCGAAAAAATTGGTAATTTGCCCTGAGTGGGACTCGAACGCACGTCTCCCTTTTTCTAGTAAGGCAAACTAATTACAAATTTTTTCGGATCAGTATGTTGGAAAGATAGACGCGCAAGTTGTGTTATTCTATGATTTGTTGATAGTGTAGTAATCTTTCCTAGTCTCAAAAAACATGTATATTGCTTAATTAATATATATTCAAAAAATAAAAATAAACGTACCGTGATGTCAGGCGATTTATTACCATTCAACTCCTTTTCGTGTTTACTAAGACGGCGCTTTTGAGGCCTTTGAGCTGCTGTCACCTGGAAAGACCTGATAGAGACAAATAAAGGTAAATCTCCTTACAAACGCAATAGTTTACAACTGCAAAGTTGTCGTAAGAAATCATACATTGATCAAGTGAATTCTTAAATCAAAGATCTGAGTTATAAGTATCATATTGAGAACAGAATAAGTAGCGGAATTTGACAAAACATTTTCTCTTGACATATTTGTCGTTTTTCTAATTTACTACACAAAATGTTCAAAACAGATTTTTCTTCAGTTGACAGCCATATAAGTTTTGGATTTAAAATTAAATTTAAATGTGATTTTTTAATATTTTACAATACAAATACTTTAGCCTTTTATGGGGCTAATCGTTTATTTAGCGACGGATTCGCTACGGCATTAAATTATCAAAAAAGATGGAAATTATATGTGATGATTGGTAGTAATCGATTTAAAAATTAGTGTATTTAATCGTTAGCAGCTCATTTCAAGATAAAATCTATTAGTTGAGTGTGGTAAAGATTTAAAATTTTACGAACAAGTCTTGAGATTTTCAAAGTTAAAATTTTAATTTGGTTAATTTAGGAAAAAGCGTGAATTCCTTCACTTACGAAGAAAATCAAAATATTTCAATCACAAGTTGATTACTCACACGTTTAACCAACCCGTCGACGCAATTCAATAGTGTTTTTTGAAAAGGAAAACTAATCAACGCGTATTTGGCATTGTTCTTCTTATCGCCGTTAAGGGTGGATGAAACTGACGCTTTGGTTGTCGGCCTTAAGCTCGGCAAAAATGCTCGAAACGTCAGATCTTTGAAGCAAGTTCGTCAATTTAATTTACGTTGATTCAACTATGCATTTGACTTAAGTAACACTTTTTATTTTTTAAAAACTATAATATTCTTTTTAAACTATATATACGACTTGATACTATATTTATACTTGTCTTTGATAGAAAAAGTAATAAACAAGGTTATATTATGGCTTAAATCTTAATCTAATACTATACCTGACAAAACTCTGGAAGTTTGATGAGGTATAATCAAGTTTTGAAGTGTAGAGCTTAGTTGGTGAAAGACCGCTGTATAATTCGACTTGCGAGCGAGATTTAGCATTGACATCTTGGCAGATCCGATAGGAGGACAAATTCTCCCAAGATGACTGCCACATTGTGTTAGCTGTCAGTGATGGCAATGATTCGTAAAAGTGACAAATCTCTTTGACATGGGTCAAGCCAGTTCTTTAGATGGCAAATTAAAAGATTAAACCGTTAGTTCAAAATTAGTGTTATAAGTAAGCAAATGAACGGTGAAAAAAAAAACAAAGCATGCGAATGAATTCAGCTATATCAGTGTACGCGAAAGGAAATGAATAAAACTAGCACTATCAGACAAGATTGTGATCAACAAGCTTGGTGGTTCAATGCAGCATGATTTTTGCTGAAACCGTTTTGTATATATATATATATATATATTGTATATATAATATATATATATATTCTCGTCAGTGGGGGCGGACTTTTCACGAGTTCTGCTCCCCAGAAGCATATTTAACTAAAAAAATTGTAACACACATTAACGCATACTGTCATATTACATTACATGCACTCGGTAAAAGAGCTTATTCGTGTTTGAATAATTTATTAAAAGTTGCTATTTTATTTTAAATGTTTAAAATTAGCTTTAGCGTTTATAAATTTTCTATTTTTTTAGTTTTTAATTGTTCTACCGCCTAATAAAATGCTTATTTTAACAGCTTTGTGAGTCTTAATAATAAATAAATAATTTAATTATGACAGTTAGGCTTTGCTATGAAAATAAAACCAAACTTAAAAAAAAAGGAAGGAAAAAGCAGTTTGGCTGTATCATTGAAAATATGCCAGCTCTTAACAGCGCATAGTCTGTCCATAGCAACAGAGTCAAACTTAAACTTTGATACACCAGACAGTTTCAAAATACATATCACACCGAAACGAAATGACAGACAAAATTTTATCGCGGGTTTGTTTCTCCTAAGATGTTTAAAAAAAGAGTATTAAGAAGAAAATATGCATGAAAGTAGAAAAGTCTCAAGATTTTTTCCGGGCTATTTTTGCTCAGACGAATGGCCAACCATAGAAATGATATTCTTTAAGAAATAATTGATGATCGTCAACACTGCATCCTTCAGTTCTAATTTACGCGTTTCACCAATCATTGAAACATGTCAATCAGCTAAAAAAATTTCAACGAGTATGAAGTTTAGTTAACTTCGAATTTCTTTCATCAGTGGTTTTCAAACGGCAGGTTGCGCGCATAATCGAAAACACTGTGGTCAAGAAATAGAGTACGCCATACTACAGAGTGAACCACAGATTATCGCATACCTAAAAGTTAACGGTGATCTTCTTCGATCTGAGATTGATTTGTGAGGAAATGTATGAATGCATGAAAGTAGAAAAGTCTCAAGATTTTTTCCAGGCTATTTTTGCTCAGACGAATGGCCAACCATAGAAATGATATTCTTTAAGAAATCATTGATGATCGTCAACACTGCATCCTTCAGTTCTTGTTTACGCGTTTCACCAATCATTGAAGCACGTCAATCAGCTAAAAAAATTTCAACGAGTATGAAGTTTAGATAACTTCGAACTTCTTTCATGCATGGCTTTCAAACGGCAGGTTGCGCGCATAATCGAAAACACTGTGAGCAAGAAATTATGTTTAGGAAAACAACTGAATGAGCACCAACAGAGAGTACGCCATACTACAGAGTGAATCACAGATTATTATTCGTATACCTAAGAGTTAACGGTGATCTTCTTCGATCTGAGATTGATTTGTGAGGAAATGTATGAATGCATCGTGAGGGAGTTTATGATTCAATTGCATCGCTAAAATCTACAAATGCAGTAGTCCAATCACAGAAACGTCCACGTGTATGTGCAAACGAAAAATATTATCCTGGAACATTTTAACACATGATCTGTTTTCTCACATAAATACCACCTGGACAAAACCTGATAATTCCCTGCTAAATGAAAGAATTCGCCAGCTACTGAAAAATATTTCTAAAGGAAGTCAAGAGGTAAATCAATACAAACCTTGCTACTTCGATGTCAAGTTCCTCGTTCGAGGAAGGAAGATAGATGATGCTCTCTTTCAAATCTTCTTCGTTTATTTCCTCCACCTCTTCCAGTTCAGGTTCCTCAGCAGTCTGCAGGGGCACCACGGTACCCTGGGAGTTTTTCCTTCGTACCCACGGATCGTACCCAACGTCACTACCTCGTGACATGGTCACGTGACTTGTAACATCGCCATTTTCCTAAAACACAAACGTTTTCCATGTTGGCTACGAAAAGCGTACAATCCCGTTATAACAATTCAGCTTAAAGTAGCGAATGAACAAAGATGATAATTATTAATTAATTTATCATTTAAGATATGACTCGAGGACACTTGTCAGGGAACAAAGTTATGAGCATTTTGAGTCTATATATGGAATTTCCACAAAGATATCGGTGTTCTAAAACTCTAAAAAAATATAGTTGGCAAAAAAAGGCAAGTTTCATATTTGAACTACCATGTAAATCTGATTGCAGATTTGTTATTTAGCTTACTAGAATGTCAACGCTTGAACAACGACCGGAGGCATGTAGAATAACGACTTTAGTTAGGCAACAAAGACATTTAACTTTTTAACCTAAAGTTAATTATTAACTTATAATTATTAATCGTACGGTGGCGTGGTTGGCGCAGTTGTTAAGACCTATGCCTTCCAAACACAAGGTCCCAGGTTCGATTCCTTGCTGAAATATGAACATTTATGTGATCTTTTCCGCCAAAGCTTACTCAGCTTTCCATCCTTATGAAGTTGGTAAATGAGTACAAGCTTCGGCTGGGAGCTAACCTGCAATGGATTAGTGTCCCGTCCAGGTGAAGTCGATGACTCTTGTCTGCTTAACACTACAGAAACTGAAGATAAGCGCTGGATCCGATGAGCCACTAGGCTCGGGAAGGCTTTAGCTAATTAAATCATGTATTTACCCTCTCGCCGAAGCACTTCAATAATTGTTTTTAGAAAATCTATTCAACGAATTAATTTCAAATTTTTTTACATAGAAGCTAGAATTCTTAAACCACCACAAAGTTTCGAAAGATTCTGCACAGTTAACCTCAAATAATTTTTTAGGCGTTGAACATGCCTATTCAAATCTTTCTCAAAATCTTTAATCAGAAACCAGCGAATGCCCACAGGTCTTTATATATTAACCTAAATATTTAGAAAAAAAGAAATAGCAGTGACTTGTCTCAACTTTAATAAACCAACCTTTGCATTTTTTTCGTCTTCCTCCAGTTGTGCGTGGCCATTAGCTGGAAATAGATCTTCGTCCTCCTGAAGAAAAAACATAATAAATTACGCGTTTTCTATTATTTAAGAAGCATGAAGTACAAATATTTTGACCTTCTCCCCACAGCTGAATCGGTAAAACGAATGCCGAGGCCACTGGCTCGAATCCTACTAAAGCCTTTTCAGGGTGCAGAAAACGTTTCATATAGTTATTGCTTAAACAAACGTTCAATGAATAAAATTTTAATCCTGGGTTTGTGCTCCTCTGCTTTTGGATGAGGAAACTGAATACAGTTAAGAGTTTCTTTTCCTAGGTAGGGAAGTTAAAAAAAATCAAAAATATCAAACGCCCCACATCTCCTCCTCCGCCCAAACAATGTAAGGTGTTCTCCAAGAGATTAGCTCTGTAAAGCTCCTCTCAAATTCGAGTATAAATAAAGTCTATGTATGTATGTATATGTATATGTACACTAAACGTGAAAATTCCTAACCACAATGCTTCTCTATTTCCAGGGTCGAATTGTTGGACTAAATCCGTTTGCATCGTTTTCTGGTTTTCCATTTTTTTTTTTGTAAATTTATCTCTCCACTTGTTGCTATATATGTAAATACATTTATCTAAATAAGAGTGCTTTATATTCTGATAACGATACTACGATTGTAAAACTGAGTAACAACTTGGAGTGGTGAATGGGCGAACCTTTATCCACACTATTTGCGTCATTATTGAAAGTTCCTAGTTTTTAATAGGCCTTCTTTGCCATCCAGCATTTCTGAGTTTTTAGAGCGTCGATACCTTCTTAGAAACTGTCTATATAGACCGAAAAGTTTCATAGATATGTTTTCTTGACAAGCCATTTCAAGTTTTGATTCAATTGCTATCTAAAATTGTATGCTAATGAAAAAGATTGTAAGTAATAAATTGGGAAAAAGATTCCACTATTGAATGCTTTATTTAACGTCTTTACATGCAGGGAGTGGTTGCCCAATCTCCCTAGCCAAAGGCTAATGTTTAAGCGGTCCGACGGCACAGATTTTGGCGTGAAAGTCGATTCTAAGGAGGGAGGAAAACCGGAGATGACGGAGAAAACTCTCGGACTCAGATTGAGATCGACAAATCTCAGGCCACATGCGAACCCCAGGCTTCGAACTCGGGTCCGTAGTGGTGGGAGGCGTGAATGATAACCACTAAGCCAACCTGACTCCCCAAAATTGACCAGTTTTGATTGTTACCAGTGATTACAATGATACATCACATTTTCTATTTTTTTTTTAACGTTAACGAATCTGATTGACTACTGTAATTTTTGAATGATGGTGCTTTACTAAGAGTTTTCTAAACATGGGGAACTATTAATTTCTTTCGCTGCTTTCTTCGAAAATGTATTAACACCAAAGTGAGGTTAACATTGTAAATAAATCAACGGTCATCAAAACTTGTGGCAAACACGAAAGTAATCAAAGGAAGTAAAGCATTCATTCCAACCCCTTACCCCAATAATGAAGGAGCATTTGCGTTCCAACGGCTGCAAATAAAACAAATCAAAATCAAAGTTAAAAAAAAATAGAAAATTCCAAAAGAATAGAGCAATAACAGTTGACAACTGAAGATTGGTTTCCAAATAACCGTAAGCGCCCTATACCGAACAGCAGGCAGATCTGGGATAGTGACTTAAGTCACTTGTCGTAAGTTCTATTACAGTATCCAATACTGTATTAGGATCGTGTGGAGCACTCGCCGGTAGAGCTACAAATGCATTTAAGAATAAACAGGGAAATCATAGGGAAACTTGCCGTAAGAATTTTTAGAAGATCCTAGACTGTACTATAGAACCATTTCGAGCACTCGCTGTTAGCGCCACATCATGATTCCTGACTGTACAGTGATTGGGACACTACCGTTAGCTCTATTACAGGATGTCCAACTGCACAAGGATCGGGAAACTCGCCATACGTTCCACAACAACATCCAAACTGTACAAGGACAGTGGTTGAGATACTCGCTGTACGTGCTACAAAAAGATCCAGGACTGTACTGGAAAAAACCTGGGACATTCGCCGTAAATGCTTTTACAGGATTTCAGACTGTTCTAGGACAGCAACTGGAGCTGTTGCCGTAAATGCCTGAATAAGTTTCCAGACTGTCCTCGGGGAATGACTGGGATATGTACCAATATCTTTTAGCCAAATTTCATTGGCGCTCTTTCCGCGGAAGCATTTAATGGTGTGTTTTGGCTAGTTTAATGGTTTGTTGATTTCGTGAATGTATGAAGGACGTCGCTTAACGAACACTTCAACCTGATTTTCTTTTTTTTCCTTTCTTCATCACAAGGAAAAATTTTGTCATTTGCTGTCACAATTCAATGTTCTCGGCATGTCGCAGGTCCCGCAGCCATTTTAAACTTTTCGTGTTTGCGACGCCATATCGATAGGAAGAATTGACCCAGACAACCTCACACATGACAACTGTGTGTCTCCATAAAACATAACACTACCAATGACAAAACCCAGACAACCTCACACATGACAACTGTGTGTCTCCATAAAACATAACACTACCACTGACAAAACCCAGTCACCGTTTCAGGAATGCCAGTGGTTCGGTTTACAGCAGATATGGTTATTTGGAAACTAGGTTTGCGACAAAGCAACTTTGAATGAAACTTTTTTAAAAAAAATAAAAGGAATAAAAAGGAAACAAAAAATAAGAAAATTACAAGCAAATAGCCACAGAGTAGTGAGTTAAACCATAAAATCCATTATCGAATGTAAATATACTCCACCCAAAACCTGGGACAATCTCTCCAGAACATAAACTCACCTAACCCTGCCTTAGCTAGGCTAGTATTATAGCAAAGGTGGGGATAACGTGTAAGGTGACATTGAAGAGGGTTTGATGAATTGTTAATTTGGATTAAATGCAAGGTGTATTATTACAGGGTTGCCACTCATCAGAAAGTTAAAAATTCCCTGACTTTTCCCTGACTTTTCACTGACCTTTAAACAGTTTCCACTGACCTTTAAAAAAACAATCCATGTTTACATTAGCTTTAGCTTCTTTTGCAAGCCATCGATATTGCTACCTTCAGTTTCAATCTCTTTCCGCTTTTCGCAGGATTTTGAGCGCGTCCAGTGTCAAATTGATTGGTTTCCTTGGTTTGCAGCATACTTTTCGTCTTTTCCAAAGAAAAATGCTTTCAAAAATTTTGCAGAGAACTAACTAACTATAAACCGGAAAACAGAATTCCCTGACTTTTCACTGACTTTGCCAATATCAAAGATCTTCCCTGACTATTTGAAAAACTCCCTTACTTTTCCCTGACCTTAAAAAATTTTCGTTTTTCCCTGACTTTTCCCTGACCGTGGCAACCCTGTATTAGATCGAGAAGGGTTGGGTTGGTTGTCAGTTAAGGTAACAGTCAAGGTTGGGGTAAGTAAGATTTAAATAGATAGGCGGTTGTTTTTCAGAGAACAGAATCGATCTCTGAACTTCTGTTGCCAACCAGCTGATTCACAGAGTATGGGAAATCGCATTCACCAAACTGCAAAAACTAGAGTTTTCTACGTTTTACAAAAAAAAAAAAAATATCAACTACATTGCTCGGTCAAAGTAAGTTTATATCTGACAGAAACTTGTGGTATATAGCCTTAAAAGGATCATACGCATTATAGCATCCTCTCAACTTCCCTCCTTTCATTTGGAGTACATTATTATGAAATTTTTTATATTATTAGTATATTATACATTTATTATAATATTGCCATGACCTGAACTCCAACTTACACTTTTCGACAATTGCTCCATCTGTTCCTTGAATGTCTGAGGTTCAACAGTAAACCGCTTCCTCTCTGTAGCTTTAATCATAAAATCACAACAGCTTACTAAACTAAACAAAAAGGCAAATAGCTAACAGAATAGTTAAGATGACGGCTAATGCAGGGACGGCAAACGGAAATACCGAATCTAAATCTAAACATGGTCGCAAGTTTAAATTCGCTCTTTTAATGTCCTGTGATTTTTTAAAACTGCTTTAATTTCTCCACATTTAATGTTTTGTCTTTGTCTCCCTAAAAACGTTGTAAGATTCTCTCAGAACCTCTGCGATCATGTTAGATAAGCTGAACAAATGGACTTACGAGACAGAAATCAAAACCATTTCCGCAAGTACACATAGTTCGAATTTTGCGCGAACAAAACTTACTCGATCCAGACAACCCAATCAAGTTTTCTAGTAGGGCTCAAAACAACGGCTTTCAACAGGTCTTAAAACCCGTTCATTGCTTATTATGTTGAGCGGTCACATAAAGTATGACGTCAATAATAAACCAAAGGATCTTCATTTGAAAATATTAGTTCACTAAAGCAATGTTGTTTAGTGGTTAGAGGAGCAGCGTTTGTATGCAGGTGATCTTGGTTTAAGTCTGGGTTCAAGGAAGATTGTAGCTATAACACTGAAAGTCTCCTTTATTTATTATTTTTATTATTACTATAGCCAATGTTTCATTTTTACTTCGTTACTTTTAAAAACGCATCAAAAAAGAAAAAAATTCAGATGTCGAAGATTTTCTTGCATATAAAAGCAAAAATCAAATTTTAAGTACGCTAAAAAAAAATTCTAATGTTATCCGTGTAAGTTAACTTAACACCTTTTCTCATTGTACTAATGTGTTTATAGTTGTGGGGAAACTTTGCAATTTCCCATTGCTACCCAAGACAGCAGAGTATTAGCTGCCGAAACATTTTAAGCCTGTTCGAGTCAATGTTTTTTTCTTAAACTTATAATGTAATCTATTATTGAAAAAGAGTTTTGCCAGAGACTCACCACCATCTTCCTCTCGTTTTATGAAAACAGGTCGCGTGGGGCTTATCTCACTCACCATAGTGAGGCTGCTACTATTGGCGCGCTGTGATTGGAGAAACAAATAATGTATTATACGACTAAAACATCACTTATAACAGAATTAGGTAAACTATCTTTTGACAAAGTTTTGAGATTTTGGAGTATATAGGGTGTTCAGAAGAATTGAGATGAAGTGGATGCTAAAAAAGAACAAATTTGGAAAACTTGTTCCCAGGCCTTTTCCCTTTGCTTAGGGTTTGGGGGACGTTCCAAAGCCAGGGAAAAGCCCTGGGTATGAGTTTGCAAGTTTTCATTTCAAGTTCAACTTAAATTAGAGCGTTTCCAAAGCTTACTCAGCTTTACATCCTTATGAGATCAGTAAATGAGTACCAGCTTCGGCTGGGAGCTAACCTGCGATGGATTAGTGTCCAGGGGGGAGTTAAGGATCCCATCCGCTTAACACTGCGGAAACCAGAGATGAGCGCCGGTTCTATAGGCCACTAGGCTCGTATAAGGATTTAGTTTTAAAGATTTTAAACGAAGATAAAGAAGTCAAACCTCCAAAAACACGCAAAAACGTCAGTACTGTAATATTTTCTCGTTCGGTTACTAATGAATACCAACAATGTAAATGGAACAACCATTCCCAACACGTTGGGTTTGAAATTCAAAAGACTGATTTTCCTCTCTGGGAGGAAAACTAAAGGCTAGTTTCCTTTTATTCCTGAGTATTGCAGAATTTTTAAACGACATGTCAAAAAAGAAGTAGTTTGAAATAGATACGGTTAAGACTGGTTTTAAAATAGTCGTACGAGTCGTCTGAAATCTCTTGTACGACCTTGCAACAGAGAAGGTTCGTAAATATCCATTATCTTAATTTCTAAAACGTTTTCAAAAATCTCCAAAGCTCTTACCCCGTTTCCATAGTTGTTATCTTCAAAAAAGGCCCGAAATCAAGTTTTTTTATACAATTTTAAATTAAATGGTGTAAAAGTTTGGTTTATGACTAGCTTGTATCTATAAACTACTATTATCATTGTCATGATGTCATTATTGCCATCACAATCACATTACCATCATCACCACCACTAACATAATCATTACCATCATAACCATCTTCATCATTACCAACTTCATCATCATCATCACCACCATCACCATCTTCATCATCAACATCTTCATCATCACCATCTTCATCCTCATCACTATCTTCATCTTCATCATCACCATCTTCATCATCATCACCATCTTCATCATCATCACCATCTTCATCATCATCACCATCTTCATCATCACCATCTTCATCATCACCATCTTCATCATCACCATCATCATCACCATCTTCATCATCATCACCATCTTCATCATCACCATCTTCATCCTCATCACTATCTTCATCTTCATCATCACCATCTTCATCATCACCATCTTCATCATCACCATCTTCATCACCATCTTCATCATCATCACAATCTTCATCACCATCTTCATCATCATCACTATCTTCATCTTCATCATCACCATCTTCATCATCACCATCTTCATCATCATCACAATCTTCATCACCATCTTCATCATCATCACAATCATCATCACCATCTTCATCTTCATCATCACTATCTTCATCATCATCTTCATCACCATCTTCATCCTTACCATCACAATAACCACCGAAGGAAAAAGACATTGCATCATCTACGAAAAAGACAACATGGTATTGTATTTGGTCGCCAAAAACGATGACCAGATTTCCTCCACGTACAGAAGTTAAAAACTCAAGGCTTTCCAGAACTTTTTTTGTTTTTTTTTCCAGCGCTAGTTTCAGAAAACTCCAGGGTTTTTTCAGGAGTCTACAGGGACTCCCAGGTCTCTTAATGATTTCCTGGGTTTTTTAGGATTTCAAGGGCCCGAACTGACCCTGGGAGCCAAAACAAACAAGAAAAAATGTTCGGATGTTTTTCGTTTCAAAGGCTAAGTCAGCTGAAATTTCCCCAAAGCATAAGGCATTATGGGATTAGCACAAGAGCGTATTTGCAACTCTGGGCTACATGAGAGAGCCACCGAAGCAGCAAAAAGCACGTGACCTCACCTGGGCCCATCTCCCACTTGGCTGTGCGGGCCCATTGTTGTCGTCGGATTCAGGTGAAACATCGCCGACAGCTGTTTCCGAGTTAATCAGCTACGAAAAAGAAGAGAAACAACATAATTGAACAGTCTTAAAAAGTTGTTTAATGACTAACAATCGACTACGGCGACTCTTGTACGTCTTTTTAAAACCGCAAGGAGAAATGTTTCGTGGGCTAAAGTTTTCAATCTTTCAAGCCATTGGGCATGGGGAGGATTTCAAGCGCTTGTTTAAAGTACTTTTTTAAAACTTAATAAATCTCAAATTATGCTGTTAAAATAAAATAAAAAAGCTATATATGACTTGAGAATGCTTAAGTAATACGAGAAAATCTAGCAGTAACAAGATTTTACCTGTTTCTTTGCCCAGGAAGGGAGCTGGCCAATGCTGAACCTGTAATCCAGGGGGGGTTGGGTGGTGCTGTCTGTTGTGATGCACAGAAAAACATAAGAGCTAAGTGAATTATTTCATAATGCTAAATCTATAAAGAAATACACCCTTTGTACACTCTTCCAAAGTTTTAGCTACTACACTTGGCCACTCTCTTTTGATCTTGCACTTAATATTTTAAGAAATACCAACTAAGTAATCTGGTTTTGCAGCCATTCAAATGGGTTCTAAGGTTACATTGGTAGCGAACTTTAATCTATCAATCTAACATAAATTTAAGGAAACCATACTGTTCATAGTGGCCGAAAGAGAAATTTTATCTTACTCTTGGAAATGATTTGCCCATCTAAAATGAATCAATGTCAAGAAAAAAAGTCTAAAACTTAATATAGTTTTATCTACAACCCAGTTCATTTTTCTCTCAAAATCAAACATCCTACCCTGCAGCATTAAGTCGTTTCCTGAAACGATCTCACCATCTGAACTAAATTCATTTTCCTGAACATCTGGAAGACAAAAATAAAAGTAAGGTCGTTAAAACTTGATCTAGGGTTAGTTTATAAAATTCAAGGGCTTTCCATGGGATTCAAAGGCTCTGAAAAACTTCAAGGGTTCGTATCCTACAAAGCAATAAATCTTCACCAAACGACAAACCTCCATACCATTACCCACAAAAACTGACAGAATTGAATAGAACAGCTATCAAAAGGTATTGCTTTGATGAACTCGCCAGTCTTCTTAACTGGCAATAGTGGAAGTGATTTAAATCATATTGATTATTCTTTCGACTCCACTTGATGTTTGTGGTGTCTTTAGTATCCGACGTGTCAATAATAACGTCTTCTTTGAGTGAAACATCTTTTTCAAACAATAAGAGGATGAAAGTTTAATTATCGCCCTACGCAGAGTTCTCGCCGGCTTAGGTTGTCAGTCAATGTCATTTTGATTTTGCATTGCATGTGGGAGTAATGTTTATCGTGTTTTCGTTGTCCTTTGTTGTGACGCAATGTGTATTTCGTTAACGTACCATTCCTAATATAGAGAACCAAGTTTATGGTATTTCATTTTGTTTCTTAATCCTCGTTTACTTCCACCCTCCCCTCCCTCTGCTCTAGAGTTTGTCAGGGTGGAGGTACTGTCAGCTAATTTCTTGTTAATTTGTATTCCCTCGTCGATCTTCCTCGTTGATAGACCTTGGAAGAATCTTTAAAACTATATGCTGCCGTCTCCCAAAGGTGAACAGTGTGATCATGCTTATGCAGTGTATAATGACAACTAATCACTTCATTTGGAATTTAACTTCCGCCTACCTTGAAGTTGAATGTCTGCAACATTTGGTAGCATTCGCCTGTTTTCATTAACTCCATTTATTACTTGAGGTTTGGTCACAGCGTATGTCTCTCGTCTGTAGGTAAGAGAAACAAATTCCAAATGAGCTATAAGTAATGAAATGTTATCTCTGTTCTTTCAAAAAGGTCTTTTTAAAGGTGAGGTTAACTGAAGCCCTCTATTTGCGAGGTACTATCAAGAATATTATTCTAACTAAGTATTACGTTGTTGCTAGGGCTGTATGGGAATTAACTTTACTGGCCTTTTGCAAGTCGGCCGAGAAGACTCATTTAAAAACTGGTCACCAGCAGGCGTTTACCCATTGCACTGCTATGTACATTGTTAACGCTTACTTTTACCTTCATATAACTAAAGTTTTTATTTTGTTTTTTCTAATGGAACGTTTCTAATTTGAAAAATTTCCTCTTAGGCCAATTAAAAAAATTCCCGGTTTCTCATCAGCGCCCGCAATGCTAAAAAGCGACCGCATCAACTTTTTTAAAGAGAATATAACAATTTAAGATTTCCAGACTTTCAGATTTACCAACACTTTCACCCTGCTCATTGCCGTCAACATTTACGTATTTTTATATGTAAAAGTTTGCAAAAACCTTTTCAGTCATGATGCCGACGACGGTATTTGTTCTCCTGTATTCTTAACCGCATGCCTCATTTACTTTTCAGAAAAATTCTGATGAGAATCCGGGGATTTTTTGTATTTGGGCTTAACATCAAATTGCAAGATGACATTCTCGAGCCAGAGCAGTGAAAGAAAGCAAAGACCAACTTCCGCTTGTTACTTCTGACGTCAGGAACGTTAGCGTTCTCGATGGCGTCTCGTAATGAAGACTTGTTTCGTAAGAATTTTGCTTCGGTTTGTATTCTACAAAAAGTTTTTGGCAAAAATATTTTGTTACCTGGCGACTAAAACAAAACACTAAGTCGACACTTGGCGCTCGTTAATTTCGGTCGCTGCTCTGAGACGTTCTATTTTTTGTGTTATAATTAAACTATCATCATCGTTATACATTATTCTGTTACCTGATAGGAGTTTCGGGCTGAGGTTCCTTTGGCGGTTCTTGTCCCATCTCAATAAGTTTCTCAACCATATTCTGTAATGACAAAAAAACTATCGATCTAACAACTTTAGGTGGAACGATTGGAATAGTTGATAAAATTTCTGTCATTTAACCACAAGGTCCCGGATTCGATACACGGCTCTGAACATTTACGCAGTCTTTTTACCGCCAAAGTTGTCTCAGCTTTCCATTACTTATGAGGTCGTTTAAAAGAATTCTAGATAATAAGCATGCAATGGAACAGTGTCCTTTTAAAGGGGAGCCAATGATTCTTACCTGCTTAACACTACAAATACCGGAGATAAGCGCCGCCCTAACGGTCCATTTTAATCGTAAAAGGATTTAGCTTAACTAGCAAATAACTTTGTTGTTGAAAATGGAAAATTCTTAAAGTTAATTCAAAGATGTGCATGAGGATCTAAAATGAATAAAAAAAATGACGGATGGTTAAAAGTGAAGCCTTGCAATATTGCCAATCAAAAGTAACAAACAGCCAATATCAAAATACGACTGTAACAAATTCACCTTTTAATTTAGTATCCATTTTTGTAATATCAAAAATAAAAAAGCTAAACATATCAATGTGTAACTCAGACCCTGGTTAGGGCCAATCTGGAGGAGTTTTTTTGAATGGAACGAAATAGTTTTATGATTAAGCTATGGCAGAAACGACCAACATTTTTAGCATTATCCCTTTGAGCCCAAGCTAATTTATCAGCATCTATCTTTTCCTTACAATATCAATACAAAATCAGTTGTTCTGTTAGGAAAAATAAGGAGCTGATCGCACACAGCAGTCTCTCCAAGATGAATTACATATTTCTCCCAACTTGTTTAGAGGGAAAGTATGGAGCCAGGTAAAGAGAACTTAGCAACACATCAGCATGTGTTTGTGGCCGAAAGGGTTATATAAAGGGTCTTCACCCCGTGACAATTGTCCCTATTGTTTGAGAAACATACAAGATTAACGCGGCAATTCAAATACTGCTATGATTTTTTATCTTCTTTCAATCACCTGTAACTCAACTGACGTTATATAAATAAAGCGAAGTTCTGTTTCATCCCTAATGACACATTTTGACGGCAATCAGGATACCAAAACATATTTTTCTTTTCTTGTATTGGTCGCCACGGACCAATAAATAGTTTTTAAAATGGCAGAATTTTCTAGGAGGAATGTTTAGATGGAAAAAAAATAACAGTAGCATTCGGATTTCTGCGTCAACCTTGTATGACTTTCGAGCGATCATTGGTAAGAATAATTAATTATTCACCGAAAAGGAAGTGAACAGTGGTGGATATTTACCGAGCCGCGAAGCTCGAAGCCGCGAAGTAAATATCCAGCACTTTCACTGACACTGAGGTGAATAATTGTTTTAGTATATACCACACAGCTGACTAACTAGCGGATTAAAGAGTAACTTTATTTGTGACAATATACCGACAAATGGTAACGGGAAGCCATTTTGTTTTCTTCGGCTGCTCGGTGGTGAATAGTACTTGGATAATCACCTCCGAGCTAGCCAATCAACGTGCGCGAAAATTACTATTCACTTGTGTGGTATATACTAAAATAAATTAATAACAAAAGATTTACAATCAAAAGCTGCAGTACCTGTGAGTACGAGGAAGGAATTCTCCAAAGGAATATGCACCTGTGGACGTAAACGACAAAAATTTGTTTCATCGTCACAAACACCGTAATTGAGTAGAAATTGAGTTTTTGATAACCAATTCCAGGTTAAAAACTTACCCATCCCCTGACACTGACACCAGCGATTTACAGTCACTTGTGAACTTTAAGCCAGTCACTATTTCTGAAATTGTATACAAGTGAACGATTAATCTAAATCGCTAAACAAGCAAATGAATGGACGAACAATTAACTTATTCAAAATGCCTATTTTTTAAACGTACAAAATTCTAACGAACAAATTTCTATTTGTAGTCAGTTTGGTTATAAATTTAAAGTGACCTTATCAAGAATCGACCAAGGTCATCATCATCATTACTGTCACCATCATCATCATCACCATCGGAATCATCACCATCAACATCATCATCGATATCATCATCACCGTCATCATCATCATCATCGACATCACCATCACCATCACCATCATCACCATTAACATCATCATCACCATCGCCATCATTGGTTATCGACACCACCACCACCATCATCATCGTCATCACCATCATCATCATCAGCAGCATGTTGTTTTGCTACTATAGTAATACACAAACCTGAATGTCCTGACATGCTGGCAAGACACTCTCCGGTCTCAAAATCGTACAACCATAAGCTCTTGTCTGAACAGCTAGTAGCAGCGTACATTCCAGAAGTATCGAGCGTAATCTGAGGAATGAGACAGCAAATTAACTCGTGTTAAATATAGCATAACGACAAATTAACAAGTTTTTCGGGGTATTTGGTAGTAGTCTTTAGATTCCAAAGCCTCTATTAACGAAGCCTTTACCTTTTCATCATCATATTTGTCAACTCTTTATAAAGTAAAACAGACGCGTGTTTGTACTAAATACCTGCAAACACTGAAAATGGGCAAGGAGCCCACATTGGGCATTGCCATTTAAATCAACACAAGTAAAGATGAGAAGAGTGTTAACAGTCATATTCAGCTGTTTCGGCGGCCTATAAGGACTCATTTACAAGTCGTAGAGAACAAAGAAGCTAAAAGCGCATTGCTTGTCAGATACGATAGGAAAGATAACTATAAAACTAGATAACAAAGGCAGGCTGCTATTAAATATTTGCAGCCATCAAAAATGATTCTAAAGCCGCTTTCATAGCATGTTAATGGTTAGTATGCTAGATTTCCATGCGACTTTCCTTGATGAGTCCCACTGAGACCACTGTCAGGATTTCCCTTCGATGATCCCTGCTATGACCAGTGTTAGAAATTTACGGTTGCTTGTTTGCCCGCGGGAAGAAAAACTTTGAACGGGTAAGCAAAATTTCAATTTTTTTTTTTGAGACTTCATTTCACACTGTATAATTGTAGAATTTTAGATACTATCCAGTCCGATCACCTCAATTTATCCATTTTAATTGAAAAATGCTGGCCTTTTTGAGCCCACGTGTTGCCTTTACAACAGTAACTAACATTCTTGTTGAATAAAATGGGCACGTGGGCTAAATTCCCACGGGTACCTAGAAAATCAAAGCTACTTGCCCTTTGACCTCCAGAAAATCCATAAATTCGGACACTGTTGAGTCAGATCCGCAAGGTTGGTAAATAGCAAACTGGTTAGGGTTATTAACTGTATCTTAAGCGTTAAGGTCAGAGCTATAAGCTTCTAAGCTACTCTAAAATCCTAATTCAAACATTCATACTTTGGAAGCGCATAACTATGCAACTTGCCTTAACTAGAGTTCCATCATCAGTCTGCGCTCCTTTGTAACACTTTGTCTGCTTTCCGTTACTTACGTCATAAACCCTGCAAACGTTGTCACCATTTATCACAGATATCATTTTTACTCTTAGTAATTTAAAAATGTCACACCTTACACAACTATTTAGAAATTACGCTGTACAAATCAAAGCAGACCTTGGTCTATGTTAACGCTCTACTCGATCTTAAACTTTTAAAACATGAGACAGCACTACCTGAAAGGAGTTATCAGTAATGGTAAATGAAGTGAGTGGAGTTTATATTATACTGAAATCATACGCATGATGAGCGCAAAGTACTAACGATCAGGCTTCTCAAAACCGGCCGGCTGGCGGCTGAATGAGCCGCCTCCTCGAGTGCTCTGGGCGCCTCCAAAAGCACAAAATACAATTTTTTTCTTTTCTTTCAAATTGAAAAGTGAAAAACAAACATGCCGTAGATAAAAAATGAGTTAGTTTGCACTTCTTCAACAAGTCACATTTAGTGCAAAGATTATAAGTTTAAAACAACGCAGTTGAATCGCGAATATTGCATTGCTTAATTTCATTTATGCATCATGTTGTACTTATTAACAGGCAATCTACGACAATGCCTCCAAAGAAGCATGACAGCGCAGCATAGTCTGTTATCCCCCAAATTCATGAAAAACATTGTGTTTTATTTGCTCAGATCGCAGGAAATGGGGTTTTGGGAAAATATTTTTCTAAATTTCACAGGGGAGCATGCCACTGGATCTCCCTAGTTAGGGTACGCCTTTGGCGCACCTTGTAACACCTCAGCCACCTCCTCCATTACTTTAGCCTTCTCCTCTCCAACATTTTGAAAAGCCTGAACGATAGGCAAGTGACTGATACGGAAACAACTGGTGCATGGGTACTAGTTGGAAGAGAGGGGACGTTGTTGGAATTATAATTCCACTGCACCTTAGATTTCGGTCCTGACACGCTGTTGCGGCGTATTTGCTAAAAGAGAACAACATAACGATGGTTAAACATTTCAACCTAAAGTCGATTAAATCACTTATGAACATTAGGCGGCCATAAAACAGATGTCAACATTTGTGGGCGAAGGGTATGCCAAAAGTGTTTCAATGAATGTTGAATCGTCTGCACGTTTTTGGGAACAAATGTCCGGACAAAGTCACTGTGTTTCCCCAATGCTGAGCGATGAAACGATTTAACCAATGAAATGTCGTCTTACAAAAGCCGTGACATTTAGCATTTTCAATCATGGCGGCAGTGTTACGGAGTTCTTAAGCCCAATTAGCTCGTTTGTTCAAAAGTAATCCTTGTTTTTGCCTTTTTTCAATGTCTTGATTATTAAGAGAACCAAAAATGCAGGTCCATCGTCGCCTTGGCAACGACACGTGGAAGCAAATGTTGAGCAACTTTGTGTACTCGTGTATTTAGAAAAAGTGGAAAATATTCATTGACAGAACTTTTCCACAAATAATGCCAACAATTGCAGCCCACAAATGTTGGTTTGTTATTTTTTCCAATTTCTACCTTAACCCCCTATATGCTTAATAAAAAAATTTGAAAATGTTCAAAATTCAATCGCACATGAATAGAATTTTATTTATTTGATAAGAATGGTGATAAAGTAATGCTTATGGTGAGGATGATACTAAAGATGATAATGATGGTGAAGATGTTGATGATGGTGTTGATGATAATGATGATGGTGTTGATGATAGTGTTGATGATGATGGTGTTGATGATGATGGTGATGATGGTGTTGATGATGATAATGATGGTGTTGATGATGATGGTGTTGATGATGATGGTGTTGATGATGATGGTGTTGATGATGATGGTGATGGTGATGATGATGGTGTTGATGATGATGATGATGGTGTTGATGATGATGGTGTTGATGATAATGGTGTTGATGATGGTAATGATAATGATGGTGTTGATGATGACGGTGTTGATGATGATGGTGTTGATGATGACGGTGTTGATGATGATGGTGTTGATGATGATGGTGTTGATGATGATGGTGTTGATGATGATGGTGTTGATGATGATGG
>JAOEHV020464036.1:0-37710 GCA_025447995.2 Isaurus tuberculatus | reverse complement strand
GGAGGGGGACGCTTATCTCCCGTCTCTTAGTTTTAAGCGAATTCACTTAACTTCCCCTAATAGATCGTAGGTTAGCTCCAAGCAGACAATAGTTCTCAATTTACCGAACTTACAAGGATGGAAAGCTGAGTCTTTGCTGTGAAAGAGGAAAGGAAGGTCACACAAACTCTCAAATGTTAATAGATCCTGGTATCGAACCCGTGACCTTACCAACTATGCGAACTACGCCGCCATTTTAGAGGCACATTAAGGTTACCGTATACCTTCAGGGGTGTTTTGCGTCAAAAAGATACAATGCGTCTGTTTTAAACCGTAGATACCTAAACCCATATATCAAATTAAAGCTTATAGAGCTGGCTTTCGAATTTTTAGAATTTTTACGTTCTCTGAAGACGTACATCAGAGTCGCCTTTCGGAAGTTACAAGTCCAAGCGATTAATGATATTTAATGATTTAATTAGTTCCCAAGTTTCCAGACCAAAAGTGCTAAAAAAACGTTTTAACTAATTAAACGTTTTCATAACTAATTGCAGAGAGAAGTTACGGCGCTTTTTTGAATTAAGCCTTAAAAAAACGTCTACAGACCGTGCAAAAATTGCTCTAAAAAGTATCTCGAAAAATCAATTTTTTTTTAGCACTTTTGGTCTAGAAACTTGTGAACTAATTAAATCATTAAATATCAATAACTGCTTGGACTTGTAACTTTGGAAAGGCGACTTTAACGCTCGTTTTTAGAGAACGTAGAAATCTAAAAATATATTTTAATTTAAAATGTTTAGTATAGTTCGAAAGCCAGGTCTATAAATTTTAATTCGATATATGGGTTTAGGTATCTACGGTTTAAAACAGACCCACTGTATCGTTTTGACGTAAGACACCTCTGAAGGTTTACGGTAACCTTAAATTAGCCACAAAAGCGTTGATGAAGTGCGTTACTTAGTTAATGTTTTCTGAGTAATTTGGATTTGTTCTTTAAAATGTAATTCTTAATGACAAAACCTGTTCATTTTCTGTTCTTGTACATAAAAAAAAAGAAAAAAAGGAAAGAGTGGCAAATCAAATCAAAAACAAAACAAAAAAAGAGTCAAATGTGCAAAATTGAGGAAAAAAATTGCGTTTAAAGTCTTCAATGGGTCTTGTTAGGAAGGAAGAAAAGGATCAAGCCATGCACGAGGAACATTTAGAGGAACTTTGAGGAGAGAAAGAACGGTGCTTAAGGCATACAGAAATGTCTTAATAAGGTATTTTTGTTAGAACGAATGTTCATTTGAAGAAATTGAGCGATAATAATTATAAAGTATGTCAGAACAACTAAATACTACTTTTTAACCGAGCACGAGGTTATTACAGGGAAATCTCAGACCGAGGCCTTGCTGTAATGACCGAGCAATTGCGAGGTCAGTACAAGAAGACAGAGGTCTGAGATTTCCCTGTATTGATCGAACAGACAAGGTTAATAAGTTATTTATTATATGGCCTTTAGTCTATTTTCGGAAGAAAACGAAATATACACCAGAAGTTAATTTCCATATCAGCTTTCGCGCGCACTCATTTCAAACAATGTTCACTCAGCCGAATCGGCAGTCGTCACGAAAAACAGGCAAAAATGATTTCTTCAAAAAAAATAAAATAAAAAAAAATTATAATAACCGGTCATTATGAAATGTCATAATGACCGGTCATTACAGGGAAATCTTGCCCTCCCAGTAGCCAATCAGATTGCAGGAAACTATCTAGCCATATAATAAAGCAGTTTAATAAGCTTTCTATACAATTTACCTGCTTCCGGTCAGGGGATGAATAACAATCACTGGAGATGAAATCAAGATGTTTTCAGTGGAACTTTCATCTTCACAACTTCCCTATAAAAATTACATAATGAAACAGATTACAAAGCCCATTTACCTTCTACACATCAAACATACTGTAAAAAAAAATGACAAAGCTCTTTGAAAATGTGTCATTGAATACATGTATTGCGTTTGATGAAAACACAACATGAACTGAACGACAAAGGCCTGGGTACGAAAACTTAGCAGAAGAAATCAGGATTTTAAGGCTTGATGGACGCACGGTTTTTTTTACATAACGAAGGGAAATGTTTGAAACAGTTTTGGATTACTTTGAAAGTGTAATTTAAAAAACGTTAATAACTTCTGAAGCGTAAAAAAATCCGATAATCAGGCTACAAAGAATCGAATATTGCGTTTGTTAAAAACCTTGTTCAAGGGCAGAGAGAGGGAGAGAGTTTGCTACAAAACAATACAGTTGCATGATCATTTGAGTTAATCGAATTCACTCCAAGAATATTTTTGTATACTATGTGATCTTACCTTCAACAGCACCCTTGAGGACGTGGCTGAGGATGGTAAAAGGAATGGGTTTAGTGCTATGATAGGAGTTAATAGCTAAGTTTCCAAACATAGCGCTGTTTTTAAAAATATCAGTGAGGCGCTTTTTAGGTCAAATAAAGATAAAAGTGTAATGCAGTAAACTCGGTACCTTGCCCTTTAGAGTTGGAATTCTTTTCTTCTTCTTCTTCCCTGAAAGGTCAAAGAGAAATCAAGATCTTTGAAGGTCCCTTCTTATAACCGAAAGATGGAGTCGGTGAAGCTATTTTTGATTAAATTAAGCAATGACAAAATCTCTAAATCGTTTAAAATCTATGGTTTACCATTATGCAATTAGCTCTATACGATTGAGATTAGATGCAACATTTACTCGGAGATCTTTCATCTTGACTGCTCAGTTTTGATCGTACCTGTTACTGTGACTTGCTGGTTAATTACGCATAAATCCTCCTGATTAAACTTTGTATGATATGCAAACTTCAGTCATGAGCGTGTTTCCTTGACTAATCATCTCCCCTTGTTGTGGTACTTTGAATGGACAACTTCACTTGCACAAGTGAGTTTGAATTGAAAACTTTTACCTTCTTTTTTAATTTCAACTAGACACGTTATTCAACCTACACATGCTACTGTGACTGGACGCCTTCCCTCATATGAGCGTGGTGGCTCGGCAAGTTTTTATATGCAGAGATATAGTATTAATAAACTGGTAAAAATCCCTTGCAAGTGTGATGTGAACCTGGCCCTTTTATTGGTGGGACACCTTCCCTTTAACGTAGTGTTAGGCCTTTTTCATTTACACATTCAGTTTGTTTCTGACGTCGTACTTGGTTTTTGGTGGACATCAATCAAAAGCCCTTCGTTTAAAGCAGCTGCCGACAAGATCTTGAGTCGATCTTTGATTGATGTCCACCAAAAACCAAACACGACGTGGGAAATAAACTGCACGTGCAAATGAAAATGGCTGTAACTTCCTTCTCTTCTTCTTCCTATTCTCCTTCTTCTTCAAACGACCTTATTCCCACTTGATAGCAGAGTCATCCGCTCGAGTTTTTTTTTATCACCGTACTGTTTTCCATCCCAAGCATCGTTTTCTTGAACCCCAATTTCATTATGTCACGCTTTGTAACGTCTATCTTAATCTTTGTCTGCAAACACTCCTTCTGCCCGCAACTGGCGTCAGCATTACCTTCCCCATTGCTTCGTCATCTCTCACATCTCATTGTGCACTGCAATCGTGTTTTTAATTTACTTTTACGAAAACGGATTAAAGTTAAATTTAGTCGTTTAATTTAACTTACTGTAAAACATTGTCTTTAACCTCTCTTCCTTTCCCTCTCGTTCCAACAGCTTTGCTACGCTTTCTTGATGCAATAGTCTTCCTTTCCCGAACTCGCTAGAAATAGAAGGACAAATTATTGTAGTAATCTTGTATGTTATCACAGAACATGAATATAAAAAAATTCCTTCGAGACACTTGAAAGTTAGGATGTAAAACTAACTATTTATCGATTTTCTTTTTTATTCTAAGGTATTTTTGCTGTGATTATAGTTTTTGAAAAAAAGAAAACAAATGGTGGTCACCTAAATGTATTTCTAGGAAAGTTTAACAAAATGAATCATTTGAAAATGTTACTCTCCTCTTGACCTTAAAAATAGTCGAGGATAAATGAGTATGTTGGAAAGACAGAAACACAAGTTTTGCTTATTCTATGATTTGTTTAATGTTGAGCTTAAGGCGGGTAAATACGAGCAACAAAATTATCCAACTTTTAGAGCAACATTGTTGCGGAGCAAGTTGTGAACTGATGTTGCTCGTTTTACAGGTGTGTTTTAAAACTTGTCACGCAACAAAACTGTTTGTTGCAAGTCGGAAAAACTTGTTGCAGAAAGTAGACTGCGGGTCAACTTTTGGCAACAAAATTACGTTTTGTTGCTCGCTTTTCATCCCTGGTTCAACTTGTCAAGCAACATTTAGCGTGAAATGGCGCCTGATTGGTCTAGAAAACAATAGATAGATTTAGCAATGACAACGTGACGCCAAAAGAGAACGTGACTGCGCGCGGATTAGACAGGACCCGACTTCCGGAACTGTAGATGGCGTTGTCACAGCAAGTTGCGTTGCCGTTCAGGACGTAAAATTGGTTTGTTTCACGTCGCGTAGATAACGTATAATAGTCTTTCGCGCCATTTTCTCTATGCGCGCGCTCAAATCACACGTCACATTGTCATTGCTAAATCTATCTAATGACTTTTCAATGCGCGCGCGTTGTTGCAAATTATCAAAACAGTTATCTTTTACCGCAAATACATAAATCAATTTCGCCTTTGTTTGGTGGTTTTTGTAGTCCACACTAGAAGTTTGCCATAAACATGGAAGATCTTTCATCACCCCGAGCTTCTCTTTTCATTCAAACTTTTTTCTAATCCAATATCTTCTTCAGTTGCTTCCGGGATGGCTTCGGTTTCACTGATTTTGGCCATTTTGTTTGTTTTAATAATTTGCAACAACGCGCGCTCATTGAAAAGTTATTGTTTTTAGACCAATCAGGCGCCATTTTACGCTAAATGTTGCTTGACAAGTTGAACAAGGGATGAAAAGCGAGCAACAAAACGTAATTTTGTTGCGAAAAGTTGACCCGCAGTCTACTTTCTGCAACAAGTTTTTCCAACTTGTACCAAACAATTTTGTTGCATGACAAGTTTTAAAACACACCTGTAAAACGAGCAACATCAGTTCACAACTTGCTCCGCAACAATGTTGCGCTAAAAGTTGGATAATTTTGTTGCTCGTATTTACCCGCCTTTAGAAGTCCAACATTTCATTTCTAGATACTCCGTGGTATTTGTTTGCAATGTCGGATCAAGTATTCCAACTTTGTTAACCACTAATTATGTTTAATTTTTTCCTCTATTATTTGGGATTATCGGATGAAATCGAGGCTAAACCACCGAGGCAAACGAAAAAACATACAAGCATTCTACTGAATGGTTTTACTTAGTAATTTTTTCTTGTTCAAGGTCTGATATTCAGTGTTTTTTTCCAGGAAACATAAAACAATCCCTACTCCTTTATACATTGCTGCTACTGATACTCCTTATTTCTAAGAGTTCTTCAGTAAATATTCTAAATTCAATATTCTGTTTCAACGCCTGGAAATGGGATTCGACTAAAGATAAATTAGTTATAAACGCCATTTGAATAGAACTAAACTTAGTATTTCTTTATCGTGAAATATAGATGGGACAATGGAATGAAATCTTCACCAACCTCCTCGAGAATTCGAACTCCAAACTGCTAACAAGCTGTCAAATGGTTAGAGCACAATGCCACTGGATTATGCAATTTTACTAAAACCACTCAGTTAATCAATAAATCAATCAATTCATCAACATACCGTCTTTCGATGACCCTCAACAGATCTTTCCGGGGAAGCTCCTTGTTCAGGTGGAGCATCATCATCTAGATATAACGATGTAGTGACAAAACAAAACAACAAACTGGTGTTGATGATGCTTTAATTGAAATTCGTGGATTAACCCACAAAGGATTATAAGCAGGGAAAAAAGAATTACCTTTAAAGTTTTCTTGAACGTCTGACTGTTTGGAAGAAATCAACTTGTTATATATTTTGTTCAGTAGTTTTCCATCTCCACCACAAAGATACTAAAGAGAATTTCAAAACAAGGTAAATCAGATAGGCAAGTTCTACCTAAAACAAATAATCTAGGGAAGGTTTAAGGCAGACAGATAATGAACAAGATTTCATGTGATTACAGAGGAACATTGTCATCTTCGACGACTAAGAACATCGAAGCCGTGAAAATGTGGTTCTATCGTCGAATGCTCCGCATTTCATACACAGCACACGAAACTAACGAAGCGGTGCTTCAAGGAGTTGGCCAAGAACGCAAGCTCCTTAAAATCATCCAAGCAAGACAGGTCAGGTTTACCGGTCATGTCATCAGGAAAGGTGAGCTAGAAGAGCTTTGCCTGGCTGGGAAAGTACCTGGAAAGAAACCAAGAGGTAGCCCAAGACTGCTTTTCCTCAATCAACTAAAAGAAATCACTGGTCTGGGTATTCCGCGAGCCATCTGGGACACCGCAAGAAATCGAGGATCGAAAGTCAAGACTTCATGAATCGTCAAAGGTCGCATCGACCATGACACTATCAGAGAGACAGAGGAACCCTTATATTCACTTTTCCTTTACCGAACAGAATGTTCCACCTCTCGTATACAATACCTCAACAGACAGGGAACATATATGATGTCTTAAACTATTATTTGGTCAACAAAAAATTTTATAAAATGCGTGTGTATTACGGGAGTCAGGACGGTCGAGTAGTTACTCGTTCCTCCCACCTCTGGTACCTTGGGCCTCGCATGTGGGCTAAGTTTTGGCTGATCTCGATTAACTAAGGGTATCCCTCTGGGTACTTGGGTTTTCCTCCCTAACAAATTCAGTCATAACGCCAATATCATAGCCATTTCCCCAAATTAGTAATACGGAATTAATCATACAGCTAAATAAATTGCGACGCAAATAAAGTCATAAGTAACGAGGAGCCACCACGTGGTTTTTATGATAAAGGGCGTAAATACGAAGCTTTTTTTATTTCGGTTCTATGTCAAAGCGCTCGACGCAGGTCGTGTAACATCTCGTTGCCACGCCCAAACTTGAGAGGAAAAAAAAACAAATTCAAGAGCAGCCAAAAATACTGACCTCGAAAGGAATGAAAGTTTGTCGAATGTCCAATCTGATTAATAAATCAATACTTTAAAACCATACTTACCTCTTTCAGTTGCTGGCATGTTCGTTCATCGTAAGCCGCAATGAGGATGTGTCCGACATCAGCTATGGACAAATAAGGTATAATAATAACTATTTCTTTCTTTTTTTTACCAGTCTGATATCTTGTTTTTTTAGGTATCCTCACAGTGTGTCGGTAAGTTAGAAATGTCAACATGGCCAAGCAGTAATCTTCTTGGAGAGAGATATGTCAATCTCAATCTAGCTCTGAGGTTTCTTCTAAGAGTAGCAAAAAACAGCGCGGAGTTTTATCCGTCTAGCTATGGTGGTGCATGTGTTCCAAGCTGTGATGCTGTGTTCCGAGGTTGTATTTGTACTATATAGAGGCTTTCATTGTGTGCATTAAATGTTTCGGCCCGACCTATTTTTTTTTAACACGAGTACCTTCGTCACGTGAATCTCTATAATGACTTGCCTGGTGAGGGTGAGGTAGCCATGGAAATATTGGGGGGGATAGCAAAAAGAACAAGGTAACAGACTGGTAAAAGAATAAGAAATAAAAGAAAATAAGAAGATATATAAAGACATTCTGCTCACTACAGCAACTTGAAAGGTGTTACGATGCTGTGCAGAAAAATATTATCTGAGTTTTCGATTTTAAGACTTAAGATCGAGAATGTAATCACCACTATAGATATCAAAAATTATAAATGCAAACTATATAGTCATTATTGTGGAAATTATGCACTATACCTCGGTTATAAGTTATGCCGTGCTAATAAGACCTAGCCGGGGCAGTTAACAGGTCAAAGGATTGATTTTTTCTACAACGAAATGCTTATCCACGGCTGCTAATATCAGGCTCACTATTATTTATATTAGATTTAAGGGGTAATGTCCGCTACCAACGTGGTCTTAGTAGCAATATTAGGTACCTTAAGCAAGGACGACGACGGCGGCTACGAGAACGTTGTCAAAAAATATTATTCCCCGTTATTGTAATAATATTGCGACTATTCCAAGTTGTTTTGGCATAAAAAGTGTATATCAACATTGCATGGATGAAATTGGTATGAACGGTGTGGTTGTTTGTAGAGAAAATTGAAATTTCATCGTCAGGTGCTCGTGTCCTCCTCATAACCTCAAACTTACCCAATTCACGTCGTTGTCAGGACGAGAACGGCTAAGAAATGTACCAAATTGTAAAACTCACGTGTGGGGCGTGTAGAGCCATTGCTTTTGTTCATTAAGACCATTGTTTCATGGCGTTCTCGTAGCCGTCCTCGTCGTCTTTGCTTAAGCTTCCTATCAGTAACTGTAGATTTATTCATGCAGGTGATGATTTTGTTGAGTGACTAATATGACTTGATTGTTTTAATGGTGACGTGATACTTACACGCAACATGCCACTAATACATGGTTCATGTTCATCATCGCAAGTTCATAAACAATCTATTTGTCCTCTTTCATTGTCAGCCATTATGCTTCAAGGCTTCAATGTTAACTATCATAATAAGTTTTATAAATACCAGTTGTGTCCACGGCTTGATTAGCTTCAATTTCTTGTAGAATTTCTTTAAGGGTTTTCCATTTTGGACTGGGTTCCAGCACTAATACTAATAAACGATTTAGAACAACATCATGAACAAATAAGAATTAAGCAAAAAATTATTCCAAACAGTGAAACTGAAACAGATGTTGTGAATGGATCGGTTAAAAGCAAAACTCAGTAAATCTTCTTTTCTTTTAGAGGTTCGCTTCAGCCTTAAAAGTGGAATTAATGATGTCCAATCATTCTTTCACTTCTAGTGTGTACAAGCATAGGCAACAGATATTGGACAGGGTTTGTTACATAGATTTCCGAGTCTTTTTTCAAAAACTTTTGAATAGTTCTATTCCTCACACATAAACCTGTAAGCATTCGTTAATGTTGCCTTATTTTTTCCCCAATAAACTGTATTAATGTTGCGATCAATAGTTATGAAAGCCAAAAAGGCGACTTTCCAAAACCTGGAATTGCTCTGGAAAGTATCTATATCTCTGATCATCTAATCACCTTAATTATATATATATTTTAGCTGAAAACATGACCAGAAAATCTAGAATATTTCCAGGAATCTCCAACATTTTCTAAACGCTTTCTCCAAACTTTCAAGAAACATTGAAGTTTTCCACTTTGTACGATTCTGAACGAAGAACATATAATATAATAACAAATAATGTAATATGTAATCACAAATACGAGCCTAGGAAACTAAAAAGATTTATCAAAAATGATGGCTAGCACGCCTCACAAATACCTTTCTTTGCCTCAACTTTTTTCTCCCTACAAATGATTAACCAAAAACCTGGTTTCTAGGTATTTACTCATCAAGGGTATACACAACACTACAGTAGAGTTATCAGGGCTTGACATTTAGCGTTTTGACTTAATGGACCATCGGGCCGGTTAAATTAAAAATTTTTTATTCGCCCAATAGAAATTGTACTTGCCAAACTTTTTTTCATTCATTTATGTAGTTTCCGGACCCACGCTGTTTTGGCTTTGAACCACCTATATCCGGTGAATGACAAATCCAACAAACTTAGTTTCAAAAACATTTGCTGGCCCCATCGGGCCACGAATTTTCAAAAGTCACTGGTTCGTACTTGCCCGGATAAGCAATCATCGGGCCACCGTTAATGTCAAGCCCTGGTTATATTGTAATTAGACTGCAGTTAAAAATCAATACCGTTACAGGATTGGCTATATTCATTGTTGTAACATTAATATCAGTTACATTTCAGTGTTATATCCTGGCTAGCCATTAAATATACAATAAAAAAAGCAAAGCAGTGAAACAAACAACTGAAAAATTTTAGACCTAATTTGACCGAGATATTGTAATTTAGGTTCACACACTGCAAACTTAGCAACAGTAGCTCCAAAAGTTGCTGCTACTCTTCAAAGATTTGGAGTTCAAATAAAATTAAATTAAAAATTAAAGCCTAATATTATATGGCTAGATAGCTTCCTGCAATCTGATTGGCTGCTGGGAAGGCGAGATTTCCCTGTAATGACCGATAATTATGACATTTCATAATGACCGGTTATTATGATTTTTTTTTCACATTTATTTTTAACTGTTCGTTAGTAATTATAGTAATTGTTGTACACCGTCGAGTGGTATCGATGGACCCACTAAAACTGGTCTGCTATAAAAGGTGTGGCTTTATTGAGCTCAGTTGGTAAGTGCGTTGGAACGGTATCGAAAAAAAGCAGAATTGATTCCCACTAAAGCCAGAATTTTTTTGGAGCTTCTATTTTGTAATTATATCTTCATTGTGTTCATTTTCATTTATAAACATCAGTGGCAAAAGGCGCGGTACAAACCCATTTATGATAATTGTTGTCATGAGTTAAAATATATATGGATTTCATTTTAAGCTTACACGTCTGTTTTCTTTTCTGATCGCTTTGTCTTCTGTTTCTTTGGCTGTTCCTCCTGGTTCTTATACACTCTATCTCGAGCATGCTAAAATACAAAACTCAAAGGTGTTAAGTCGAATTGTTCGACCAAGAAGCTAACAAGAGGAATGCTGCGTTTTATCAGAGGTGATTTGAGTCAGTTGCGCGTTAGAAGCGAATAAACGTCCACGATGTAAAAAATATATTATAGATTGTAAATCTAAAAAGATATTAACAGTTTGAAAACTTTTTAAGTTATACACTGTGAAAGAATGATCGGTTTCCAATCACTCGATTTCTAATTTTGTTTTATTCGGTTTATCTATCATCAACGGCGGTAATGATTGTCGCAAAACCAAAGAAATGCGAGGCATTTTGGGCACTCTAAATCCCAACTGGATAAATCAACGCTTCGCATTTAATTAGCTTTCTGTCATTCCTGCCCCTTTTGTTTATTTATTGTTATATTTTTCTCACATATTTCTATGCCTTTTTTTCTCTTCGTCTTTCTACTTGGGCAATCTCTATCCTTGCATTACTATCCACCTTTCTGTTTTTCTCCCACACACTTCACTCCAACGAAGGACCACAGTCCGAAACGTCAGAACCAATCATTCTTTCACGGTGGATAACTTAAAAAATTTTCATACTGTTTCTATAGAAACACCGACGCAGCATCCATTTTTATCAATTTCTTTAAAAAAGATATTAGTTTGTTTACTATCATATCGTAAAACTCACCACGAACAAACTGTCTGCAGCATCCATGAACATCCACAACGAGTGGTGTTTAACGTTCGTCTCATTTGCTCTATAAACACAAAGCAACCGGACAGGTATTAAAGGAATTTGCTGCTGCAAAACATAAATTAGTCTCAAAAGAACTTTTGTTAAGCTAGTACTCATAGGAGCAAATTAAAATTTATCAAAAATGGAATATTGCAAATGATGCACGGTAATCTGACTCTCGGGTATTTGAGCTCATTAGATTTTTCTTAAAACAAATTCCCGTATATTAGTGCTCTTGGGGCTGACAGTGGTAAACCAGTCGTAAAATAGATCGTTTATTTAAACTGTTTTATTTCTATTTAGTTTTATTATCATAGTCGTCATTATCATCGTTACGTGTATCCAATCAAGATGATTTAATCAATATTAGATTGAAGTGTTAAATCATTTCCGTAAGTGGAATAGGAAGTTGACGTTAGCGCTCCGTTTAGTGTTGCTCTGTGTATCTTAATGCAGAATTGCACTGGAAAACGGAAATTAGTGCATTTTCATTGCCTCTTGGCGCCTTCTTGGTCTTCTAACATATACGTAATTTTCATAGGCCACTGATAATTTGTGTACCCAAAAGGTATCATTGTTCACACAACCGATAACAATTTTGGGTACAATAATAAAATCTAAAGGTCCCAGTGCTCGACCCTAAGTTTTTAAATCGCTGGTCCTAGGAATAGTTAAACTGAAAATTTACTAGTCCTGAAAATCTGTCGTAGTCCTTTCTGATTGCAGCATGCCAATATTATTAGCAATTATATCTTTTTCCATTAAATTTCATTGATATCATCACAAAACTTCATAAGACGACTGGTAGTGAGTTTAGTCTTCCCGCCTCAGTCCTCGCCTCGGACTATCATTTTTCACAATCAGAACAGTGTGAGGAACTCATCCAAACAACTTTAACAGGACGTGTATTTTGTTTTCTCATTTTACTACTTTTTAAAAATTAAAAATTACAAATTAGTTACTAGTCCTGTGACTTGTGGTTCTAAGTTTCTACTAGTCCAGAAGCATTTGCACTGGTCCAGGACTAGTGGACTACCGCTAGAGTCGAGCACTGGGTCCTTAAACAAACTGCCCTACAACTCGAATTAATGAAACAAGTACAGTCTAATCTAGAAATAACGTACCTAAGAGATTCCAGTATATTCAGGAAGCTAATGCAGTCATATTGGGTCAAAAAGCTAAAAAAGATTGCAATAAAACTGTTCATTGGCCAATGATTGTTATAATTAAAAAGGAACCAACAGTTATTTTTTGTTTACTATAAAACAATATTCTTTTAACAAGAGCAACAATAACCATAACAATGGTCAATAATATTTCATCTTCATCATCATCATCACCATCACCTTCATCATCATCATTATCGTCATCAAATTATCATCATTATCGTCGTCATCACCATCGTTGTCGTCGTCGTCATCATCATCATCATAATTGTCGTTGTCGTCGTAGTGGTTGTCATCATCATCATCGCCGTTGTCGTCGTAGTGGTTGTCATCATCATCATCGCTGTTGTCGTCGTCGACCTCGTCATCATCATCGTTAACTATGAAAACTCCCTAAAGGAGCTTTTCGGTTGTCACATTAAAATTTCCCCGCGGTTAAGAGTCCATCAGTTAAGAGGAAAATTAGTTGCTATTTACAAAGCGTTTTGAAGTAGACCCTTTGATCATGGACGACAAATCCATTCAGTGGTCAGGTCGGAATTTGAACAAGGGTCAGCCTCCAAGTCTTCCTGTCTTTCTTCCTATGGACTATGAAATTAATCCAATGTACAAATGTAATGCTGATGGATTTCGATCAAAAGCATACAAAGTTTGACTCTTGATAAAAACATTTTGAAAGATAACTACTGTGGTACTGCCTTCCAACCACAAAGTTCCGGGTTCGATCCCGGGTTCTGCCAAGATTTGAACATTTGTGTAATCTTTTTTTCCGCGAAAGCTGACTCGGCTAACCTGCAATGGATTAGGATCTCTTTCAGTGGGAGTCAAAGACTCTCACCCGCCTAACACTACAGAAAATTGAGATAAGAGCCGGCCCGATGACTTGGAAAAAGGATTTAGCTACTGGAAGTTTAATATAGTATGTATGATTATAACACAATTTCAATCTTTTTCAAATAACAAATTTTGCTTTATTTTGTCAAGCCCATCTACTCTGGGAGAGGAGAAAGTAATTGTTCATCAACACATGAAACGAAACAGATACCAAAGATTGAACTGTCTTAGTTGCAAACTAAAAACAATACTTACAACAGGACAGTCCTCAGGGTTTTCAGGTCAGCTACAAGTTGCTTTGTTTTGCTGCCCTACAATCAATGAACAATAAGACTTGCATGAAGCACCCAATATACTCAATGTTTTAGAATTATATAAAAAGGAGCTATTTCATTCAGGTTGGGAAAAAATGAGACGAATAGCTCAATTACTGCACCCATTCTGTTGCCTGTGTAACTGAATCCGAAATCCAGCAAGGTTTAATGTTTAGAGTCCTAAATTTACAGCTTCGAATCGAGAAATCAAACACAAGGATCCAGATTCCACAAGCAATGATCTAGAATCCACTAGCTGGAATTCGTATTCGCCCCCTCAAAAATCATGTTGAAGCCCTTAATCTTTCACGAATGTAATCCTTGTACCAAAATTTACATCTCAAAATGCAGGAAATAGAGTCTCAGAGGGGTTAAAAATTCAAAACTTCCCAGGGGAGCATACCCCCGGACCCCCTAGCTTTCTCGCACCTGCGGCGCTCGCTGTCGGACACCTTCGGCGCCCGAAACCTTGCCCCCCCAATCAAAATTTGCTGCCGCCGCCTCTGAGTCTTGTTTTCGTTTTGTAGATCAAAGAGTGTAATTTTTTTATCAGTATATAACTTGCTAACAGCCCATTGATAAAGGGCAACTACCATGAACAACTAGTGTGAATAATTTAGTTTTCATGATAAACTTCTTACCAGCTGATGCCACACTGGATCAAGATGAAACCTGATGACTTTGTCAAACGATTTACTGATACCGTTTTCAAGAGTCATTTCATCTGCATCAAGCTGTGAAATCAAAACAAATTATATTTTCAGTTAAACAAAGACGTGTGGAAACTAGTGATAGTGCCGAGATGGAAATGTAACAGTTATGAGTTCAAGTGAAAACGGACACAACGGAAACAGAAATTGAACCTTAAATGCTTTTTATAAAAAATTGTTCAAAAATGGTAGAAGGTGATAGGCTTATCTTTCTGCTTCTGCTTGTGATTTTCGTTCAAATTTCCTAGAAAGCAACAGAAGCTCGACAGAAGCAAAAAAAATGACAGAAGATGAAGGAACTTTCCATTCCTTCTACCCCGCTTCCCTCGAGCTTGTTCCTTTGTTTTTCGTCTCTTTTTTTCATCTCAAATTACAACATTACAAGTCTTCTTCTGCTACCGCTTCGATCTCTATTCCTGCTTCCGTCAAAAAAGTAAATAAAACTTATCCACCAAGCCAATTAATGTTTAATACTTTGAAGTCAAACATCTTTTTGAAAGAGAAATTAGTTAAATTATTTTGTACTTCTTTGTAAACAACCCTCTCAAATGGATCTGCTTTCACACAGTAGAAAAGTCATTTGATATTATTAACAATGTGTTAAAATTTTAACACATAGAAAACTTGTGTGTTCTACCTTACAAACTGCCTTTGGGGGCTTTTGCATGACAGTAATAAGGCACTCCAGTGAAATGGCGGTTAAATCCCACATTTTAGTTTCCTGACAGTTGCACATGCATGTACAAATTGAAAACCAACTGACAACAAAAAAAATGCAAACATAAAGAGTTTTGCATCAAGGAAGCAGCACTCTCCAAAAGAACAGAATATAATAGTAGTGCAGTCATAATGGACGTTGGCGACAAATGAGCCACTCGTGTCTGTCTTGTGATTTACGAATAACCTCAGTGTGCGACATCCCAAGGGATTCGCACATAAAATCCATGAACCTTCTCCTAGGTCTACCTCGTCCTCTCTTCCCAGGTACCTTCCCTAAAATAGCCAACCTCTCTCACCCATCTTTCCGCATGACATGCCCGAAAAAACCATTTTGTCTTTCTTGTATTGTACTTATAAGACCTCTGTCAGTCCCCGCTTTCCTTAGTACTTCTTCGTTCGTGATCCTGTCCAACCATTTGGTCTTGCACATTCGTCTTAGAAACCACATTTCTGCTGCCTCCAATCTCTCTTGCATTGACTTGCTTATTGTCCAGGTTTGTACACCCGTACAAAAGAGTAGACCATATGTAGCATTCTAGGGTCCTCAACCTGGTTTCGAAACTTAAACTTCCTTTGTTAAGTAGCTGGCCCATCTTCTTAAATGCCAACTTTACTATTCCGATTCTCTTCTTGATTTCCGCTTCACTTTTTCCATCTGAAGAGAGCCCGCTGCCTAGGTATGTGAATTCATCAACCTTCTTGATCACTGTGTAATAAATTGATTGTGATGCAGCACGATGGTGGTGTTGCATTATTTGAGAAAGTCATAACGAAGGTCTTCCTCTCGTTGATGAATAGGCCTTTTGCTTCGCTTTCAGCGACAACCGTGTTCATAAGAGCTTGGAGCTTTTCCTCTGAGTCAGCTATCAAAACTGTGTCGTCTGCATACCGTATGTTATTTATATTGACGCCGCCTATTCTGATACCTTCTTCCTCGTAGATGGATCTCATTATCATTTCTGTTTAAATGGAGAACAGATGAGGAAAAATTACACAGCCTTGTCTCACGCCTCTTTTTACATTAACCCATCCACTTAAGTCGTTACCTATTCGTACGGCAGCTTGTTGATTCCAATATAAGCTTTTTATGACTTCAATGTCTTTCCCATCAACGTCTAGGCTTAATAGTATTTCAAAAAGTGGTACATGTTGCACAGTGTCAAAGCCTTTGGTATAGTCAGTGAAACAAACGTAGACATTGTGCGGCATCTCAATGGCCCTCTCAGTGAGCATCCGCACTATAAATATGGCTTTACGAGTGCCTTTCTCTGGAGTAAAACCGTACTGTTCTTCTGCTATCTCAGCTGCCGTACGACCCCTGAAACGTTCTAACAGGATCTTTAAAATCAGTTTGGTCACATGACTGATTAGACTGATAGTTCTGCGCAGCTCACACTTGGAAGTCCCAGATTTTTTAGGGACTGTAATAAAGGTGGATTTGCACATTTCAGCAGGGAATTTGCTTCCATCGTAAATCTCGTTTGCTAGGTTTGTCATCTGTTCAATACCAACTTCATCAAGTGCCTCAATAAGTTCAGCATAGATTCCATCTAGTCCAGCTGCTTTCTCTCTGGGCATTTTGTTGAGTGCGGATCTCAGCTCCTCTTTGAGGATCGGCAGCCCATCTGTGTGTTTGACGCAGAGCTTTTCCCCTCTGCTGTCATCAAAGAGCTCATTTACATATTCTTCCCACCTCTCTACTATCCTCTCCTCCATCAAGATGGTACGTTCTTTTGCTCCAATACAGCTTGCTGCAGAGCACACCTTCTTGTTGGTCATCTGTTTCACCTTAGAATGTATCTTACTGCTATTCGTTCGTTGAAGATTTTCAAACTCTGCGCATTGCTCATTAAAGTTTCTTTTCTTTGCCTCCTAGCATTTCTTACGAATAAGATGGTCAATCTCGTTATATCTTTGGGTATCCTGCTTATATAAGTGTCTTTCTTCCATGAGGAGAAGTATTTCATACGTCATCCACTTCTGCTCTTCTCACCAGTTTGCTTGTGAATTACTTTTTCTGCTGCATCATTATGAGTTTGTCGAAGGACTTCGAATTTCTCGTCCACACCGTCAGGTAGGGTATTGAGTTTGAATACAGTCTCCTGTTAAAACTTTTCTCTAACATTTTTGTCTTCCCAAAGTAAACGGATCTTCAAGCGTGACTTCACTCGTTTCCTAGGGATGGCTTTCTTTAACTTTACCCTTACAGAACTGACATCTGGTACATGGTCACTATTGCAATCAGCGCCTGGGTAACATTTGGCTTGCAATATGCAGTTCCTAAATCTCCGATTCACTGTGATATAATCAATCTGGTTTTTCGTATTCCCGTCTGGACTCTTCCATGTCCAGAGCCGTCTTGGATGGTGCTGAAACCGCGTGTTTAGGATGACCTGGCCATTGCGTTTGCACCATTCAACAAATCTCTCTCCATTTTCGTTTCTGATACCGAGGCCTAGGCCTTGAGGTCCAACTATATCCGCGACTCTACCTTGGCCCACTTTAGAGTTGGCATCACCGAGAACAAAAAACATTTCTTGTGAGTTGCACTGACTGATGGCTTCATAAAGCATTTCATAAAACTGGTAAAGCTCTTCTTCTGTTGCTAAGGTTGTTGGGGCATAAATCTGAATGAGGATTATATCAAAGGGCCTTGCTTTTAATTTGATCATTAAAAAACGCTCTGAAATAGCCCAGTATCCAGCTAAAGCGTTTGAGGCTTCCCTGCCAAGGAAGAATCCTACACCATGAAAATGACCCTCTTTTGGTCCGGAGTATACTAAAGTCATTCCTTCTTGCCAAGTTACACCACTATTAGTCCATCCGACCTCGCTCCAACCTAGTATATATAGCTTCAATCTTTTCATTTCCATAATAACATTCTCTTATTTTCCATCCTGGTTCAAAGCTCTGACATTCCATGTTCCTATCTTCCGTTTCTGTCTCATATTGCACCTGGTTGCTTGCTGATGGTCTGTGGCATCCCGGTGCATCAATGCCACCCTACCGAAAGAGGGAGAAGTATCACTTCCATTAACGCTGTTCCTCTTATCAAAATATCGACTTGGCATCATTTGCATCAAAAGAGTTCATATGCCGACCGAATAGATCAAAACCCCACTGCTGCCAAGGGGTTCTCAGCCGTATACCTGGCTTGGGAGGCAAAAGGGTTACTATGGCTTGCCCAAGGCCAAACGCTGAGACTCCGGAAGGATGGGGCTTCTTACTGTCCCAGTTCACAGGCTATCTGTCCCAGTTCACAGGCAATCTGTCAGACAGCATCCTGTGCCATACCCGTAAAAGAAAAGACAATGGGCTAAGAAATTAACTTCAAAAATTCCGAAATTATTTTTGTTTGCCATTAATAATTATTCTTTCCAGGGTGAAAAACATTTTTAGACATTGACACAATGTACAGCCTAGTTGTTACTTACTGATGGATTTGACCTTCTCAGCTCTTTCATACAACTGTCCATTAAATCGATAACTGCCGTTTGGATGGCCAGCATCAATGGTGTCATTTCAACATGGAGCTCTACAACATCAGGCTGTGTTGAAAACAACTAATTATTAACTAAACATAGGGTTCAGTTGTTTCTAAAAATGACAAATAATGCCAGGTTAATCCTACTTTGGAGGAATTTAATTTTAAACTTAAATAGGAAAAAAGAACACAAAAACAATGGATTAACTTTAAGACCAAAATGAGGATGGAGTGACAAAGGAAGCCGAAAAGAATTAGAGACCATTTACGTTCAGACGAAAGCAAGGTCAAGTACAAAAAGCTTGACATAAGGTAAGAATTAACGCAAAGAATGATATGAAATCTCTGATTTGGTCAATGGCAGATGAACTAGAAAAAATGGCGAAAAGAACAACTGAAGGAAAGTATTTAGGAGAGTTAAAATTTTGACAAGGAGAAAAACTAGTAGCCCTTCCATTGGTTGGTAAAGACAAAGAAGATAATAACATATCTAAAAGCTTAGAGGATTGGCTGAATACTTCAATGAGCGCTTTAACTCCTCACTGTCTGATAGCCATTGAAGGCCATCCTCACTGAATTTATGATAAAAATGGATGTTTATCTCTCCAAACCAAGATACAGCAAGATAAAAAGAACAGTTAATTGCCTTACAAACAACATGGCGGCAGGTATTGACGACGTCACAGGGTGAAGTTGAAAGCTGGAGGCCAAAAGATGAATGGCTATAAGGAATTATGCACTATAATATGAAGAACAAAGAAAGTACCTAATGATTTGAAAAAGTTATCGATGCCAATGACAAACTACTAAGAGAAAACCAAGCTGGCTTTAGGTCAGGAGAATTATCTGTCAACAATTGTTTTGCTCTTTGATATATAGCCCATGGTAAATAGCTTAGAGATGCCATCTCCAGCAGAGATCAACTTCATCAATTTCAAAGAAGCTTTTGACAGAGAACCATTGTGGAAGATTTTCAGAGCAAATGGGATTCCACCAAAGATAATAAAAATCATGGAGAACTTCTTTGATGGAACAGATTGCAGTGTAAGAGTTGTTGGAGAAGACACAAAGTAGTTACTAATGTCAGCTGGCATTAATGAGGCTGTGTGTGGTCACTAGTTACTAAGTTGGCAGTGTGCGAAATTAAGAAAATTTTCAGGTTGGTCAATCTGGATAAATATTTTCCCGGATCACAGCTTTTTGGGGTATTTTAAAAAGCACTATCAGAAATGTGTTTTTGAGACATTTTACCAGCCCACAGTCAAAGTAGCTGGTAAAAGCTGGCTAATCGATGTTAATTTTGCACCCTGTTTGCAGCATTATACTCAATGATTGGGTTTTGAAGCTTTACTTGGACAAAAAACATAAAGGGTTCATGCAAGAAAGAGAAAGAAATTCACAATACCAAAAGAAAAGGCTATGTAGCTTAGATTGTGCAAACAATTAATATATCCCTCATTGATGAACCGTAGAGAGGCTACAAGTAGAAACTTCACAGTTTGAAGGGAATGCAGAGAAAGTAAGAACTTATTGTCAACTCCCAGAAAGCTAAGTAAAACATCTAAATTAAAATTAAGGTAAATCGATATACCAAAATGGTAAAAACACTTGTACAGTGTTGCTATATAAGTGATAAAATATGAGTATATCATTGTTAATTAAGTCACAAGTAGGTTCATGTCAGGTGAGGCTGGTGCCTGCTACTGGGTATAATGTAACCCAGTATAACCTACTACATGGATGGGTGGTCAGCGTCTAAACCAGCTCCCCTACCACCTTCTGCTGGTGTGGATGGTGGCACGACATCCAGCAGGAATAAAATCGAGACCTGTCAAAGGGCGGATGAGCTCTTTTGAGCCAATGGCCATTGTGCACATTGCTATTTCTAAATAGCACCAGTGACTGCCAGCAACTGCCTCATCACTCAGGCTGGGACTTGTAATAATGGAGTCTTCAGGCTGGCTGGCTGTGCTCCGATTAGTGGCAGTCACATGATTCTTGTGGGGCTTGGTTGTTGCAGCAGGCAGGAAGGAGGGAGTGGGGAGAGAGCAGCACAAGCTCTTCTCACTACATACTTTGTGCAGTTTGACCAGCAGATAAACTGAAAGCCCTGGGGTGATGGGCGAGTGGCAGGGGCTCCTGGATCCGTTGACTACAACAACCGACCGATACTAAGTTACAAATACCAACAAGATTTAGGCAAGTACAGGATTCTCTACATCAACATTAGAGGTAAAATTTAAAGCTATATATAGACCAGACCAAGTTAATGTTTTGAAACACAGATTTTTTTTGAAATTTTCAGGGTCGGTCAGTCGAAAAAATTGCCAAAAAGAGTTTCTACTATTAATAATAGAGTAGAACTGCAGTGTTGAAATACATACTATTGACAGCTTGAAATTAAATAATGGGAATCATTCTGAAAGCAAAGTTTATTAGGTGGCGAACATTTGTGTTAAAAATGATGGAAGTGTCCTTTTTACCATGATTTCTGTAAAAACTTAAATGCCATTTTCAAACAATTTGCCATTTCAATGTGCAGTAATGCAAACACAAATATGTCTGGAAATGTGTCCAGCAGATATGAAGATGCCTCCACACTGTTTTGCTGTTGCAATTAACAAACTAGCATGCAAACAGACCAGCTTTTTTCCATTTCTTTTTTTATCAAGAAGTTGTTCCAAGGTTTTTTTAAGTAAAACTGCTGCAAACATTTTTGATTTATGTTATTGTTTTCTTGAAAACACCGGTCTTTGTTATTTTATTTTCATTTATTGTGAAACAGGGTTGGTTGGGTCATAGCTTTGAAAAATTAACTTGGTCTGGCCTAATTCAAATTTTAAAATTTCTAGAACAATACAATGACTTTCCTTGTGTTTTTCCAAAGCTGCTGAAATGTTTGCATGAAACCTTTTGAGAAAGAATTTTTATTGTAAAATATCATAAAAAGTTAAAAAAGATAAACAACATATTAGTTATTAAACAACTGTATGCCATCAGTGTTTATCCACCAAGAATAAAAACATTACTGACAATACAAAAAAACTAGTTTCAAAGCAAGCTGTATAAGCTGTATAAAAGCTGCTATAAAAACATTTATTCTATTACACATTTATTTACGTATGGATATATTGAGCAGCAGTTAGCAGGACATATACCCGATATTCCATCTATAAGAACCAAGTTAAGTGACCCATTCCCTACGTGAGTTCCTGTAGCTCAGTGGGTAGAGCGCCTGACCGGTAATCAGAAGGTCATGGGTTCGATTCCCGTTAGGGACTCAGAAGATTTTTTCTTCTGAGAAAAATAAGCTTGTGTCAACACGAACATTTCTTCCATAGTTTCAAAGCAACTAAATAGAAAAATAACTTAGGAATTAATCCATTGATCTGTTGGTCCAGGAGGTATCAGCCTGGGATAAAACTTGCAATAAAGAATTTCCAACAAAGTTTAGTGTTTCCAAAGATTGTCGTAGTTGTGTAAATAATTGAGAAAAACTTTTAAATGATGATAATAAATTATGACACTTTTATCCACAGGGTGGGTCTTAACATTTAATACCTTTATTTAGGTCTCAGTTGGTTTAATTAATATTGTATGATTAAGTTGGTATTCCCTCTGAGCCGTGTCCAGGATCATGAAATAAATGAAGCACTCTGCCAGCAAGGAGGCCTCACGGCATTCAGTCGACGTATTTAGGTGTCTAAGTACATGTGACGATCTGTCACCTAAGAGGTGTTCTTGAATGCATGTCTTGAAGTGCCTAACAGTTTGGCCTATGTAGCAAGCATTACAGCTTGCACAAGTAAATTTGTAAACGACACACAAACTCAACTCCTTTGGGATCAGATATTTCACAGTAAACAAACTGCCTACTTTAAATGTTTTAAATGCTAATTTGATCTTAATGCTATTACAATATTGTTTTACTAATTATAACTTGTCCTAGTTTTTTCTGTGCTAAAAATGGAAAAATTACCAATAAAAGGGGTTTTATAGTGTAACAAATTTTATCCATGTAATTTTATTAGGTCCCTATTACTAATTAGGGAGACGTCTTAAATCTTGTAGTAAATGATAATTTGTCGAGAAAGGTAAATCGTAGTATTAGAAAAGACACCTGTTGTCAGGCTGAGATTGCCAAATCTCTGCCCACAAGCCACAGGTTCAAAACTGTATCACAAAGGCGGCAGATACGAGTTCTAACCATTCAATCATCCTTACTCCCCTCTATAGTAAATTACACTTTGTCTAGGTGAATAAATACCTCAAACCACGTGCAATGTCCATTCCAACTCAGTTGGTATTAATATTCGTACACAAAATTTTTTTTAAAAGACTTAGTCTTGACATCAAAAGAAACAGCATCTGTTTCAGAGTTATCCAAAGAATAAACTAACCTTGGCCACAAACTCAATTTTTTCACAAACAGACTCTTCATCACTTGCTCAACAAAAAAGAATCCACGGGTGAAAGCTTGAGGATTATCAGAAAAAGCTTTAACAAAACCTTCCTAAAGGCAAAAAAAAAAAAAAGACCACTTTAATAGTGCTTGGAATATATTTTTGTGCTCAATTATTAAAAATCATTTACTAAGCAAGAATATTAATCATTTTGTGAGGTGATGATAACACTGAGAATAAAGTTGGTGCTACTGATGGTGGTGATAAGTATGATGGTGATAATGATGGTGGTGATGATGGAAATGATAGTGGTGAAGATGATGATGATGACAATGGTGATCGTAGTGATGTTACTAATGAGGATGATGCAGGCTTCTCAAAATGTTGGAGAGGAGAAGGCTAAAGTAATGGAGGAGGTAGCTGAGATATTATAAGGTGTGCCAAAGGCGTACCCAAACGAGGGGGGGGGGGGTTTGGTGGCATGCTTCCCTGCGAAATTTAGAAAAATAGTTTCCAAGAACCTCATTTCCTGCGATCTCACACAATTTTTTTCGTGAATTTGGGCGATAACAGACGATGCTGCGCCGTCGTGCTTCTTTGGAGGCATTGTCGTAGATTGCCTGTTAATAAGTACAACATGATGCATAAAGGAAATTAAGCAATCCAACATTCGCGATTCAACTGCGTTGTTTTAAACTTATAATCTTTGCACTGAATACGACTTGTTGAAGAAGTGCAAACTAACTCGTTTTTTATTTACAATATGTGTTTTTCACTGTTCAATTTTGAAAAAAAGAAAAAAAATTGTATTTTGTGCTTTTGGAGGCAGCCAGAGCACTCAAGGAGGCGGCTCATTCAGCCGCCAGCCGGCCGATTTTGAGAAACATGATGATGATGATGATCACAAAGATAATGGTAGTTTTGAGATAATAAGAATAATGATGGTGATCAAGATAATATTTGTATTGATAATGATTATTAAATGTCAGGATAACATTTAATACCTTGTTGTGTTCTCTGTAAAGTCTCAACACAAATGCTTCTTGGCATGATTCAATTATTCTACAAAGTCAAAAGCACATAATTTTATCTCAAGTTAGCCGAGTGTGAGGTCCATACCATATGTTATGGACCAAAGTTTGTTTCCTCTTATTGCTAAGCACTAAGTACAGAAGCCATAAGAATAAGGAAGAAAAAACTTGGGTCCATTTACCAAAACTTATGGTAAGAACAAGTCAAGTAAATGAGGCTAATATGATATTTATTTAATTTATGGCTTTGTTGAAAACATTCTGAGGTTGGAGCCAATGGTTGCCAGGTAAAAAGAAACAACTATAAAAAAGACAAATCGGAAGTCTATTTGTTAAAAGTCAACTACTGTTCAACTACAGTTCAACTATATTCCATCTGGTTTTGCTTGTAAACCAACAATTATCCCAGTCATAAGCTAAGGTGAATTGAAAGTCTGCTGAAAATAGGGGGTGGGTCACCATTTTTTATTCATGGGTTGAAGGGGGGGCCACAAAAAACAATCAAATGTATAGCCAGCTGTTAAACTGTTACGCATGTTGATAGAGGGGGGTTAGGAAAAATCATGCTTAAGGAGAATGGTGGGTCAGCAAAAATCAAACATGGCATATTTAATATTGTACCAGCCCCCTGCTCTCGATAAATAATGACCACTCCCTTAGTCAATATGTTAACTATACTTCAACTTCTGTTCAACTATAGCCCATCAAAGTATTCTAAGTTATCAGGTTTTTGTTATTTGGGGGATAGGGTGAATGCAAGTGGTGGTTGTGAGGCAGCTGTGACAGCAAGAGCTTGGAATTGGGTGGGTGAAGTTCACGGAATGTGGAGAGTTGCTGAACTCAAAAAGCTTCTCGCTTAAGATGAAAGGAATGTTTTATCGGAGTTGTGTAAGATTGGCGATGTTACTGTATATGGGAGTGAGACATGGTGTTTGAGGGAAAATGAGATGGCAATTTCAAGAAGGACTGAGAGAGCAATGGTGAGAGTAATGTGTGGTGCAAAACTGATGGAGAAAAAGAGGACAGAGGACCTAATGGAGATGTTGGGATTGAAGGAAACAGTGGTTCAGATGGCAAAGTCGAATGGAGTGAGATGGTACGGGCATGTGTTGAGGAGGGATGATGGGCATGTTTCGAGAAAAGCATTGGAGTTTGAAGTGAAGGGCAAGAGGAAGCGAGGACGATCAAAGAAGATGTGGAAGATGCAAGTGGAGAAGGAGAGCAAGTTAGAGTGTTGTTTTGGAGAAAAAGGATGCCATGAATCGAGCGAGACGGAGAGTGGGAGTTGAAGAGATTGCTGTCAAAGTGGGGTAAATCCGGCCATCCCAATTTATGGGGATAAACCCAGATCAAAATTGGATTGATTGATTGATTGATTGAATCCTGTATACAACTATTCTAGTCACACTTGTGGATCACAAGTCTCCCAGCCAAACTGTCAAACACAGTTTAATTACGACCAATCAGCCTTACTTGTGAGCTCTATAGACAACTATTCCAGTCACCAGGTGGATGGGAAGTCTCTTTGTTAGCATGTCAACTACCAAGATTCTTGTGGTGACAAATAGAACTCCTCCTTTAACATAAACAGAATTTCTGTTGATAAAGAACATTTCTATTCAATAAAAGGGAAAAAATTAAACTTATAATAAGAAAAGTAAAAAAATTATGACAATATTTAAACCTGAAAAAATTGTTTTAAAACTTGAGTTACAATTTTCAAAGTACCTTTCTGAAGAACTTATTTCATTAGTAATAATCTGAGGTGATGGAAGGTCTGTGGCCTTGAGTATTTCTATTGTATATTGCTGTTAAAAGAAATTGACAAGGTAAAGAAAAATAAATAAGTTACAACAGTGGTAACATTTTACAATCATAAAATCTATGATTTGAGAAATTTTCATTTAACTGATTTCATTGAAAATTACACTGTCTAGTTGACAAAGAGATCCTCTGAAAACATAAAAACATCATCATCATCATCATAATTATATCATTCTATCTCCTTACTGAAGCTTATAAATTCTACTATTTCAGCAATTTATTTCACAAAAATAAAATAATTTATTATCCAACCACAAAAATAACCACACAAATAACACAACAAGAGGGTCTGGGACGAGTATAAATATCTCACGTTATTGTACATTTTGAGTGATACTTGTGCTCCAGAAATCTGTAACGCAAGCGCCCATCACGATGCAGTGGTAATCTTTTCTCTTCTCTTGAACTAAAAATTTTGTCAAAAGGTTTGATAATAAATAACTTATTAGACAGTTTAGTATGTAGTATGGCTTTGATATTTTTACTCGTCGTGTGCATTCTCATCAAAATAGTACACGACTCTTAAAAATATCTAGCCATAGTACATACTAAACTGTCTAATAATCTTGATACATATGTTTACCATTTGAAAAATTTATATAGTTGCTGATTGGAGCAACTTTAGAATACCCTGACACTGTCGTTAATATAATTCTGCACATTTACTTTTATAGAACGAGGAATGCGCAGAATAAATTATCATGTCATTAAAGGCAGTGTCAGGGTATTCTAAAGTCTAGCCCACTATTTTAGTGTCATCAACTTTGACAATACTTTTAGTTTATTACCTGTTGTGATGGGGGGCAGTTAACAACAAGTACAAGAGAAGCAGGATCACAATACATTTGTAAAAACTTGGTAATCACACGATCCATGCTGATACCCCTGTAAGTAGAACATTTGAGTAAATGAATGAATGACATGGCACGTATGCTTGCTTTCATTGCTTTTGAATTATTATTAAATTTTTAATAAAACATCTCCGTCAGCTTAAAGTCACTGTTAAACCAAACCATTTCTGATTTGAAATTATTATTAAATACAGTCATTCTCGTTCAATCACTCAAAACGTAAAAGACTGTTTAACAACTCAAAGGCAAATGTACTCACAACTGGTCGAAATATTTGCGATGTAAAGCTTATTCTTACTTAGCTGTAACAAATAGAGTGTTTTCCTCCAATAGTTCCATAAACATGACTGACTCATATTCTGACAAAGCTGTACCCCCACCTGCCATGATGCTTTAATAAAAATACAAATAAAAACACTGTTTTACAGCTGTTTGTCTTTTCACGCTTCATCCGCCATTTTGAAAGTTTCCGCGCTAGAAACCTGGAAACTAATAAAAGATACGTGGTACCCAGACTTCTCGCAAAGTATTTGGCAGTTTGAAGCCTAGGTACAATTTTTTAAGTATTGCGTGTCAAACTCCTAAAAAGTTTCTCTTTCTTCCTCTCAAGATGGGGTTTGTGGACACGTGTCGGCTTGCTTCTTTTACTGTGCTTATTTGCTTCTCAGTCCTTTGTTGCACATATGCAAGTGATAAAACCCTTGTCCTCATTGATAACGCAAACACCAAAGAAACTCATTCCATCTTTTTTAACTCTCTGAAAGGTAAGGCGTAACAATACCTTTGTTAGGACTGCATGCATTTTTAAGTAAATCAATCTTGGTGAGAATAAAGGTAAATTCTGCTAGACTGATGTCCGGAGTATAAATAATCTAGGTAATCTTGTATTAGAGTTCGCAAATCTGCAGGACAATTTTTTTTTGTATAGATCATCTGGAAATTCAGGAAAAGAATTTCTCCATTTCTAAAAAAGACGACTTTTCGGTTAAACGATTTTATTTACTAGCTTCAAAAACAGGATATCAAATGTATGAGGGATTTTGAACCAATAGAGTAATATTAATATTCTTTATTACAACTGGTTAGGCACATTTTTTTCCTTCTAATATATCTGTTTCATAATCATTTAAAAGTTGAACTTATAAAAAATATGAACAGCTTTAACAATAATAATAATAATTTTAATATTAAATTATTAAAATAAATACTTATATCGATAAATAGCCAATACAGTGCAGTTTGAGAAATTCGAAAATTTCCTTTTTTATGATTGATTAAGATAATGTGGGCATTTTCTGTCCGTAAATTTAAACTAAGGTTTCACTGCTGATATCTTTAGAAATTTAGGAAATTCAAGAAAAAGGAAGGGGCTAAATGACCTTTCAAATTCATTTGAAGAGCAAATGTATATCAAAGTTACTTTAGCTCAAGGGTTTTAATAAGTTATGTTTGTTGTGATGTTCTTGCTACTGCATCAAGAATCTTAATCTTTATCATCTTTTAAACCCTTTCCAGACACTTCATCAACATCTAACTTCTCTCATCATAACTCAAACAAAAATAACCCAACTTGTAATGAGAAATAAGGACTTGATCAGTTGGAATAAGCTGTTGAAGTTAAAAAGCCAAATTCTCCCAAAATGCTTATATAGAAAATATCAAGATCAGTTGGGAGAATTTACCAGCATGTCATTTGGCTTAAAGGGTTAACCATACTTACAAAGTAAATTAATTACAAACCAAAGTAAGAGCAAGAGTTTAGAAAGTTGATGAAATTAAATCAATCACAGGAAGTTTTGTGATTAGGTTTTATTATAACAGACTGTAAAAGTAATGTAAAGTTTTAGTTTTATGAAAGTTTAAAATGGTTCCATATTATTTCTTGCATTCAGTACTTTTTCTAAATTAAACTAATCATAAAGAGATAAAATTTATTTTCCTGGTTTAATTTCAGTGATTTAGATGCCCAAGTTATAAACTGTTGTCTATGATTTTATGCCTTAAACTCTTGTAATTTTTATTTTTCAGAGAGAGGATTTGATTTACACTTTAGAACTGCTGATGATCCAAGCTTGGCTCTGGTCAAGTATGGAGAATTTCTTTACAAGCATCTCATCATTTTTTCACCATCAGTTGAAGGTAAGCTTTTCTTTTTATTAAACATTAGAAATTATCATGAATAAGTTTTAAAACAACAATAAAAACAAGCTTCAGTATTTGGCCAGTACAGTTAAAATTTGGTTTTTAATAACTTAATTTTGGGCAACTTGCTTTAGCCTTCATCAGAGTTATATCAAAGCTAAATCCTTTACAAGCCTAGTGGCCCATGGAGCCGGCGCTTATCTCCGGTTTCTGTAGTGTTAAGCGGATGAGTCGTAGACTCCCCCTGGACGGGACACTAATCCATCGCAGGTTAGCTCCCAGCAAATCAGAGTTATATTAATATGTTAAAAAGAAAAGAAAGTGACAAGTGTTACTAAAGCTTACAGAAGAAATTCACAGTGCTTTTGCTTTATAAAACAGTTATTAGAGGTGTGTATACCCTTAAAATTAAGGGCTGTCTTTCTTTCACTGAGTCCTAGTCAATTAATATAGAATATTAACTAATGACTAAAAAATTGCCTGATCCAATATTTTGTTGTAGTATGGATTGTTATTGTTTCTTGTCCACTCAGTGTGTTGTTTTATTCTGACTTGTAATTTCCTGGAGCTCCAGGCATACTGAGGGTAGAAAATATTGTCTGTCTGGAAATCTGCTTTATTTTTTATGGCTACTCAATCCACAAACAACCTTTTTGCTAAGTTTTTTATTTATATTAACTGAACTGTGATCAATGAATGTTTTACTGCTTGTTCTTTATTGTAATATGTCAAAAACTTAAATTCTTTGTGTTTGTTATAGAGTTTGGAGGATCAATTAATGTCCGAGCCATCACAGACTTTATTGACGGAGGGGGGAATGTTCTTGTTGCTGGGAGTTCTGCAGTTGGTTAGTTAGTTTAATTACTGCTTCTGACATTTGACATTAAATGTCAGAAATTTCTGTTAAATTAACAAAATATCACTAAACAAAATGTACAGGAGACCCAATCCGGGAACTTGGAAGTGATTGTGGTGTTGAGTTTGATGAGGAAAAGACTGCTGTCATTGATCATGTAAATCATGATGTGTCTGATGTGGACCAGGTATGCAGATTGTATTTAATATATAGACAGTATCTTATCTTAACCAAATAGCAAAAAGCTGATTTCATTTTGGCTTGTCAGAATAAACAGTTATTTTGATTGAATTTGTCACATAATTTTTTAGCGACTGATCACAATCATGTACAGTATTACAAGGAATAATGAAAGATTATAGATTTAAGTAAGGAATTTGGTGTAAAAGTTTTCACTTACAGTCGAACCTCGATTATCCAGATTTCTCGATTATCTGGACTACCGTAGCTATTCTGGTCCCATTTTTATCATGAATATTAATTAATCACATTCATTATCCGTAGTAAAGCTATCTTTTTTTTTATGCCGAACTGAGTTATAAAATTCCAGTCAGAACTGAATTATTTTGTTTCACATCAAAAGACAATTTTGGGCAAGCAACACGTACAATGCTGGAGAAGCTTGAAGCAAACTGATTTACTTGAACATTTAAGGCAGAAATGACTGGTTGTAAAACAAATTGATTTACTTGCAAATTGTAGTCAGAAATGGGTTGTGATTGTGGTTCATTCTTGCATTGATTCTTAAGTAAATGTTACGGTTTGCAAAAAAAGCCAAATGTATTCAGTGTTGACTCATTAATATTCATATTTTCGATTATCTGGACTCTCGATTATCTGGACTCTTGATTATCTGGACTCTCGATTGTCTGGACTATTCGGGCCAGTCTACAATGGCCTGGATAATCGAGGTACAACTGTATAATTATCTAACACAGTCTTTATTAAAAACCAGTTTACGTTCAAAATAGAATAGAAAACTTTAAATAATTGTTTTGTCTTCCTTTTAGCACACACTAATTGTGGCCCAGCCATCAAACATCATTAAAGCCACCACTGTTACAGGCAAGGAAGTCAAGAATCCGCTTTTGTTTAGGGGAGTGGGGTAAGTTATTCACAAATTTATTTTTGTCTTTTTTCCTTTTCCTTCTTTTTCTAGAATTGTACTTTTTTATTACTAAATATTTGTTAATAAGCAGTTTGTTGTTACCTGTTTCTGCAGCATGACAGCTGACCCTGATAATTCATTGGTTCTTGAAGTTGTCACGGCTTCTTCAACAGCATATTCCTATTATCCAGACACCAAGATTTCTGAGGTATGTAAACTATATTACACCTTATAAAGTAGGTATTGGTTAGACAAAAATGACTTCTTTGAAACATTAGCACAAAGGCCTGATTTGACTTAAACCCTGAAGTGACAGCAATTCTTCAAGGCAACTTTACTTTGCTCTCTTTTCACTGTTGTACCTTATGGGTACTAATTTTTGTAGGTACATAATTTTGCGAAAAAAATGGTCGGCATATTTTGCAGGTCTTTATTTTTGCAACTTGGGTGCAAAATTATTTTCTTGGGTAATTAATTTTTTGCGAAAATTAAAAAGTAACAAAACACATTTTATTTTGAGAATTTTATTAATTATTTTACACTTCTTATTGCCAAACATTGTTAACTCAACAAAACCAAACTTTAGACTGTACTAAAAGAAGATATAATTATATTTTGCAACATTAAAGTTTTTTTAAAAATCATGAAAATCATGAAATTAAAATGACATGAAAGTTAGTACGAATAAGGTATTTACATGTAGTTCCTTTCATTGTAATAACAACTGTTTTCTTCATCCAGTATCCTCACGCGGTGGGTAAAAGTACCCTCCTTGTAGCAGCTCTTCAGGCCAGGAACAACGCTCGTGTTGTCTTCTCAGGATCTTTAGACTTCTTTAGTGATGAGTAAGTTTCACTAACATTTGCATTACAAAATTCTTCAACTATGAACTTGAAATTAGATTCAAATCTGAAGTTGTTGGACAGGTATATAACCTTTTCTAGCGATATAAACACAAAAGGTCTTTGTATTTACTTGTGAAAGCTGTGATTGAATGCTAGCAATTAATTATAAAGATTGTAGTAATAATTGCTCATTTTGATCAACAACCTACATTCTCAAAGATGTTTGAAGCGAAACCAGGATTGTTCATAAAGATTAAAATGTTAGAACTCTGGTTTAAAACATTTATTGAAATTACGAGCTTTCAACTGTCAGTCTACAGTCTTCAGCGGGTAGATACAATAAATACAAAGATATACAAAAGTATAAGTAGTTTATTGTTACAATTAAAAACAAACATAGTGTGAAGTGACATAAATTGACAGTTCTGACTACATAGAAGATTAAGTGCCATAATGTTACATTCTGTTGTTAACCATTTGATGATAGCTAAAAAAAGCTATTAAATCCTTTTCCGAGCCTAGTGGCCCATTGGAGCAGGTGCTTATCTCCAGTTTCCATAGTGTTAAGTATATGAGAGTCATTGACTCTCCTTGGACGGGACACTAATCCATTGCAGGTTAGCTCCCAGCCGAAGCTGGTACTCATTTACCGACCTCGTAAGGATGGAAAGCTGAGTAAGCTTTGGCAGAAAAGATGGTCACACTTGTAAATGTTCAAATTTCGGCAGAGCCGAGGAATCGAACCTGGGACCTTGTGGTTGGAAGGCAGATATCTTACCAACTGCGCCAACCACACCACTGTTTGATGATAGCAGTTAATAGTTAATGCTAATAGTTCCTCTCTTTCAGACTTGAAAACAAATGTTGATGTCACAAAAATATATTATTATTATCTTTCTTTGTTAGATTTTTCCATAGGTCTGTCAAGAGTGCTGCTGTGGGCTCCAAACCGTAAGTTTCTTTCAATCTCTTTTGATTAGTAATTGTAAGTTTTGAGAAATACCTTAGCAAGCTTGTTTCATATCCAGTTCTTAGTTTGTTTAAATGAAATTGTACCAAACTGAGTGGCGTTAAGATTCTTGAATTTGTTGTTTGCTCTACCCTTCTAGTGCAAGCAAATCAGGAAACCAGGATCTTGCTATAGCATTAAGTGAGTGGGTGTTCAAGGAGCGAGGCATGCTCCGGGTTGGCCAGGTGAAGCACCACAAGGTTGGAGAGAGCCTCCCACCCCAGGCATACACCATTGAGGACGATGTGGTAAGTCATACAGTATTACAACAAACCTTGGTACTAGATTCAATTTATTTATATGTTCATTATTTAATCCCTTTCCCATTCCTGACTTTTTTTTGACAGTTCATCACTGGTTCAATTTTCCTGATGAAGATTATTTCCACTGTAATCCACTTTCTAAACCCTGTTCTGTCTGATTACCATGTCTCATTGCTAACAAAAACACACTTGAGATATTTGACTTGATTAACTGTTTCTCACTAAACATGCTGTATTTCCAGATTTGAATAAAGTTTTTATAAAAAACAAAGCATGTCTTCTCTATTCTTTCCCTTATTTGTAGTCCTACTAGATGTCATTAATCTTCTCCTGCTGAGAGAAAGGTCAAGAAAATAAATATTTTTGCTTTGTGATATTATCTGTAGTTTCACAATTTACTTAAAAAGTGTTGTACATTTCTTATATGTGAACAATAGTCATGTAGTTTAAAATTCTTCACTTCCTCTATGCTAAGCTAAATCCTTATACAAGGCTAGTGGCCCATGGGGCCAGCGCTTATCTCTGGTTTCTGTAGTGTTAAGCAGATGAGAGTCATTGACTCCCCCTGGACGGGACACTAATCCATCGCAGGTTATCTCCCAGCCAAAGCTGGTACTCATTTACCGACCTCGTAAGGATGGAAAGTTAAGTAAGCTTTGGCGGAAAAGAAGGTCACACAAATGTTCAGTTTTCGGTACAGCCAAGGAATCGAACCTTCCTCTATACTCTACTACATATTCAAATTTCACTGACTTGTATCTTGAAATGGACTTATTATGGACTAAATATGTCAGAAAAGTTATTTGCAATCTCCTAAAACCTGTGATACAGAAAGGTGAAATTTGATTTAAGTTGTTGTGTGATAATGATAATCTGAAAGAGTTGAACAAACAATTTTACATTGTAGGTTTACAGCATCGTCATAGAAGAGTTGGTAAATGGTAAATGGATTCCTTTTGATGGAAAGGATGTTCAAATGGAGTTCTTCAGAATTGATCCCTTTGTAAGAACTGGCCTCAAGTCAGTGGGTAAGGAGTTAGTATGTAGATTGCTTTTACTGCCTTCAGGGACATATGACTGGCTGTTGGCATGAAAAAAGAGATTCTTTAACAGGGAATTACCTCTCTAATGTACTAATTTAATTAGGTGTTTTTTTCTGTTTGCTCATGCACTTAAGTTTTTTTTTTTCAAAAGCACTAATAATTTGGCAATAACTGAATGTGTTTTAAAAGGCTTATAAAACAATAAATAAAATTGTTTTTTAAATTATATAGTGGTCAAATTGAGAATCCATATATACGTAAGTTGTCAGACTAAATAACAGTCCTTTTATTCGAAATTTGTTTAGATAACTACAATATTCTCTAATTTTTAATTATGTCTGTTTAGAAAGCCTGTTTGTTGAACATTGTTTTCATACCTCTAATATTTACGTTGTTTTATTTCAGGTGGGAAGCTTGTAACTCAATTCAAGCTACCCGATGTTTATGGTGTGTTCCAGTTTAAAGTGGAGTACAACCGAGTGGGTTATACCTATCTTAGCAGTAAAACCCAGGTATTATTTTTTAGAAAATACAAAAACGAGTCGTAGTTTTTACATATTAAAATTAATTCACTGTAACTTATTTATGAGAGGGAAAGCTTACTTTGATTTAGTTGGATCTATATTACACTGATATGGACTAAAGAACCATCGGATTTGTTAAATTTGCTTAACGTCCATTGTACAATTGGGAAAGGGGGCCTCATGGGAAGAGTGAAAAGCAAATAAAGCAGTAAAGTATCTCGTCTCAAAGTTTGAGTGTAAGATAACAACTGGCGACTTTATAAGCGGTTTAAAGTTGGTTATTTTGCCACTAAAATAGTCACAGGGACTGGGTCCAGTCACGTATGTTGGGGATGCAGCGGTGAGGTTTTGCTTTATTTTTACTTTGATTTCAGAAATTAACCATGTCTCTTCTCTGTGTTTTGGCAGATTTGCCCATTGGAAGTGCCAGCAACACTATAATTTTAATCCCCTCTTTCTCTCCTTATCTGTTACTCCTGCATACTAAAAAGTTTGTTCGTGCACCCGACATGACGTTACAATCTATTCTGTAGGTGGCATTTTGGCCGCGCGAGACAACTACCATTTTTCGGCTGAAATATCCGAACTTTAAGCGCGTATAAAATTGCCAGTATTTGTCCTACACACCTCAAATTTTGGAATCATTCGTTTGAAATGCTATATTTTCCAAATGTACAAAAAATGTGTCAGAGACACTTTAAAGGAAGACACAAACAATCAATAAGTGGACTAGCTGCCTTTCATTTTGAGTTGAGTACCTTTAGAATGGCCTAGTAATATTCCTGTATCCCCACTAGAGTGAAGAAAGATTAGACCAATCATTCTAGGCGTAAGTTGCTCTATTTGCAGAGCAGTCAGCACAGTTGGTATAGTCACTTCTTTCTAACTGCAAGGCCCAGGGTTTTAGCCATGTCTCTGCCGATATCTGAAGATTTTATGTGACATTCGCTTCTTCCAAAGCTGACCTACATCTTCTGCCCTTCTGAGGACGGTAAATAGAGTATTAGCGTTTGCTCGAAGCAAAACTGTGATGGCTTTAGTGCCCGTCAAAGACATTGTCTACAGAAGGGGGAAATAAGCACCCGCCCCACTAACACTAGGCTCGTAAAAAATAATCTAGGTTTAATAGTCCTGTCCAGAGATAGTATGACTAATTGCAACTCAGATATTCAACCTCAAAAAAAGGAAGCAAAACTGAAGCCTCTTTTTTTAAAATCTAAGATCATTAAAAAAGTTCCAACTGCGTGTCTCAGTCCACAATTGCTGACATAATTTTGTTTTTAATTGCTGTTACAGGTTTCTGTCCGTCCAAAGCAGCACACTCAGTATGATCGGTTTATCCCGACAGCATTTCCTTACTATGCCAGCGCTTTTTCTATGATGTTTGGTCTGTTCATATTTAGCTTTGTCTTCCTTCATCACAAAGATGAGGGCAAAGCCAAGACCGAATGACAGCCGCTTTTTTTTCATGTCATTAACTTGTTATACAGTTATTTTGTTGAAACAGTTCTTTGGAGGTGTTGTTTTTATAAGAAATAAAACTGTTGTGGATTATTTGTCTTTTTAGCTCTCTGATTTATGTCTCAGTTGAAATGAGTGTGTAAACATTAACAGCTATCAAATGCAAGTCAGTTAGTACATACGAACTAGTATCAAACTTGAAGCCACTAATATGGGCACTAAGGCCAGGTTGGTAGCGGGCATTACCCCTTCACAGTAATCGTTGTACATTCTTAGGTAGCGATGATTGACCGCCTAAAACTGACCTATTACTTACAGCACTGGCTTTATAACTCATCAGTAAAAGCGTTCGGTATATGGGATACAGCTGGAATGATAATCCAAGTATTAGTAGAATATGCACACTAGCTGAAGTCGTCCCGCGTATTACCGAAGTCACCCCACGTATTACCGAAGTTGCCCCACGTATTACCGAAGTTACCCCGCGTATTACCGAAGTCACCCTCGTATTACCGAAGTCGCCCCCCGCGTATTACCGAAGTCGCCCCACGTATGACCAAAGTCACCCCGCGTATTACCGAAGTTACCCCGCGTATTACCGAAGTCACCCTCGTATTACCGAAGTCGCCTCCCCCGCGTATTACCGTAGTCGCCCCACGTATGACCAAAGTCACCCCGCGTATTACCGAAGTTACCCTCGCATTACCGAAGTCGCCCCCCGCGTATTACGGAAGTATGACCCAAGTCACCCCGCGTATTACCGAAGAAAGTCACCCTCGTATTACTGAAGTCGCCTCCCCCGCGTATTACCGTAGTCGCCCCCCGCATATTACGGAAGTCGCCTCACGTATGACCGAAGTTACCCCGCGTATTACCGAAGTCACTCACGTATAACCGAAGTCGCCCCACGTTTTAAACATGTAAAAAAATTCTTTCAATATTTTAGATTTTAATATATAGAAAGAGGAAGTTATAAACTTAAAAAAATCAATGATATTAAAGTTTTGCTTATCCTTAGATAAAATTGTGTGATGGAAAAAACCCTTAAATTGCATCCGTACATAATTACCCCGAAGATCGTTCACATCGATTTATATAACACTGGTGTTGAATCACTATCTTCTTTCAAGTTATCGAGTATCCTGGGTTTTTTTTTTCGCAATTGGTGGGTTTTTAAAGCATTTTTTAAAACTTTTTAACTTCTGAATCGGCATTGCCCCATAAATCTACCATTAATATAAGAGAGCAGCAATGGACAATGCCCAAATTCTATTTAAAAGAGAACCGATAATAAACGCGTTCAGTGTGAATATATGTATTCATAATAAATGTAGTGGGAAGCAAGAAAATTTTACCGAAAGAGAACTGAAAGAGAAACTGAAAGATAGTATTTAGCATAAAGAATACCAACAAACGTAGCAAACTTCTTGTGCGTCAGGCCATATAGTATTTTAGGAGCAGGGTATAATTATAAAGTTAGATTTTTCGGTCAGGTTGAAACGTTTCACAGCCATTTTAGTACACGTGCAGTTTGTTTCCGAAGTGGTACTTGGTGTTTGTTAGACGTCATTCAACATTTTTGAGAAAACAAGACATGTTTCGATCGTTCTCTGATCATCTTCAGTTGTGACTGGGGACTAATTAACATAAGCTGGTTATAAAGTTGGGCTAATAGAATTAAGGTATCAGGGGATACTTTTGAGCGTCTTTTTTCAACGTGACCTTATCAATACGCAAACCGCGCTGAAAACAACAATGTATATGTGTTCTGAAAGGTAAAA